>PVKW010009860.1:0-35940 GCA_004027895.1 Orientallactaga bullata
ATAGGGTGATCAAGAGCTTGGGGTATGTGGAAATATTCAAAGGTCACTGTCTTGGGGCTTAGTGTTAAAGAATGTCAAAAGGAGATGGGAAATTCTAGCTAGAGTTACATTTTTCATACCTTTTTCCCTTACTTTTTCGTAACCACTTAGCTGGGAAGTGAATAATATTTTTTTATTTATTTGAAAGAGAGAGAGAGAGAAGCAGTTAGAAAGAAATAAGAAAACATGAGCGCACCAGGGTCTCCTATCATTTCAAAGGAACTCCAGATGCATGTTTCACTTTGTGCATCAGGCCTTATGTGGGTATTGGAGAATCAAACTTGGGCTGTCAGGCTTTGCATGCAAGTACCTTTAACTGCTAAGCCATCTCTCCAGCCCATGAATAATAATTTCTCTGAATGTATTATTAGTTTTGTAGGTTTATAAATGGGCAAAATGAGTGTAAAAGAATATAACAAATGTGAAAAGATGTAAAAAAGATAAGCTTTTGATGAGAGAATTGAGAAGTTCATAAAGAACAAGGAAGAAAAGATGTGAAGTGACTAGATAACCACTGTGGCTGTGTGGTTGCCCCATTACACAATGTGTGTGGAATTTACAATTGTAGGGGCTATCAAAATGAACTTCGTATGCATATGCAGTATGTATTCATTTGCACATGTGTGCATGACTGTGGTGTAGGATGAGAGGCAGTATTGAAGCCTGATTCAGATATTTCACATGTATTAAAAAACTCAGGTTATTTTATTTCAGTATTATATACATTTTGAATTAAAAGTGTCTTTTATGCTTTTCAGAATTTATGAAGAATTATTTTGTACATGATATGTACCTTGAATTGAATATTTTAGGAAATAAGTTCACCTAGTTATATAGATTAAATTTAATTTACTTTAAATTGCAGAGAAAAAACATTGAATGATTAATTATCTATTGGTTCATATTTTAAAATTATTTTGAGAAAAAAATCACTCTTATTGTAGCAAATATAACATAAAATATGACACAAAGTAATTTGATTTGATATTCAAATGAAATTTATGGGCGGTTTTCTGTTTTCCGTAAAAGAGGGAGCCTTCAGAGGGTTTAGGGAATCAATGAGCATGGGGTGGGGCTTTGAATTACATGTGATTATCCAAAGATACAATGTAAAAAATACATGAAAATCAGAAGGGGATAAGTTAGGAAAAAGGTATTTAGTGGGGGGGGGTAAGATAGAGTAATAGGGTGAATATGATGATTAAATTTTTTTAAATTATCAAAACATAAAGTGAAAAAATAATTTTAAAAAAAAAGAAAGCACTAATGGAGATCATAGCCAGCACTTACGAGATTGAGGCAGGAGGATCACCAATTGAAGGCCATCCTGGGTTACCAAGAAAGACTGTTTCTCAAAAATGAGAAAAAGGGAGAAAAGAAGGGAGAGGCAGAAAAAAAGGAGAGAAGAGATGGAAAGGAAGGGAGAGGGAAAAGGAAAGGGACAGAGAGTAGAAAGAAAATGGAGAGGGAAAGAAAAGGGGATAGAAAAGGCTAGAGGGAAGGAGGGAGGAAAAGAAGGAGAGAAAAACAGACTGCAAATCAGAACAAAGGCACTCATCATACCTAATGGAATCATAGCAACTGATTAGTTATGGTGATGTAGATGAGGAAAAATTGAGAATATTATATATGATTTTGCTTCAAATGCCTCATTATTCTATAGTGAACTTGACATATCAATTGAGTATCTACAGAGATGTATCACTAAGAAAATAAATATATAAAGTTGTTAATTGGAGAAAAGATATGAGCAACATTGAGTACATGTTTCCTATAGAAATGTGTATGCATATATATATATATATATATATATACATATATTTCCTATATATATATAGGAAATGGACAAAAAGTAAGTGTGTCTGAAGATTTCCTTTGAAATGGCCATAGGCTGAGCTTCTGTAATTATCTTTTTACCTTAGAAGCTGTGAGTTTTTTTTTTCACAACCTGGAGGCATTCAGAAAATAAACCTTGAGTGACTGGTGTATAGCAAAGGTTCTGTAATTATCTTGAAAATATCCCCTTTCTCTCTCTCTCCATATACATATATATATGTGTGTGTGTGTGTGTGTGTGTGTGTGTGTGTGTGTGTGTGTGTGTGTGCAACCAATGACAATTAATTATGATAGACCTCTACTCTGAATATGAGAATATTTCTTTCAAATTAATGACACTTCCAGCTGATATTTGATGAACTTTACCTTCTAGTCCACTTCTAATCCCTATACATAATTTTACAAAAATATGTTGTTACTATTAAAGAATCTTTTAATTTATTTTTGACAGAATTTAACTATTACTTGGTCTTGAACTCACAGCAGTTCTCCTGCCTCAGCCTCCTGAGGCTGGTATTATAGGCATATATCACTATGCCTGGCTTGTCTTTGATCTTTTACTTTTCTCCAGATTTGCCCATCAATGTTCTGAATAGCTTTTGTGGAACAGCTTAAGTGTCTTTTTCATCAGCTTTTTGTGATTACCCCATCACATCTCTTCCTGTAAACTTCACCATATATTCCCTCAGATACACTATACTGTGTTATGTGCATTTTTTTCTATTTATGCTTCTCTCATTATTCTTTCAGCTTTGGAGTTCCTTGAGGTTATAGAATATTTTTTAATTGATCAGCCAAAATAAATGCCAGAAAGGGGGCTGGAGAGATGGTTTAGTGGTTAAGATGTTTGCCTACGAAGCCAAAGGATCCCAGTTTGATTCTCCAGGACCCACATAAGCCAGATTCACAAGGGGGTGCATGCATCTGCCATTTGTTTGCAGTGATTGGAGGCCCTGGCGTGCCCATTCTCTCTCTCTCTCTCTTTCTCTCTCTGCCTCCTTTTCTCTCTCAAATAAATAAATAAGTAAAATATATTTTAGAAATTTTTAAAAATAAAAAAGAAATGCCAGAAAGGCATCCTAAATAATCATAATTAATCAGAAAAGAGCAGTTCCTACCTGTACTTTTATATTCTAATCAAGTTTATTTAAAATCAATCAATCAATTTAAAACTTTAAAATTTAATTTAGAAAAATGATCTAAAAAAATAAAATTGAAGTATCATGCAATGTAGCACCCTTGGCTATGGGAAATCCTGAAAAAAATGTATGTAATTCTACTACTTATTAAAGTTTTAATTTTCTTCCCAGTGTTCTCTTACAAGATTTGCAATGGTAATGAGAATCCTGGTAGTACAGGAGATTGTTCACTTGTAACTATGTCTTCTTCCTTCATTGGGTACAGAATCATTCTTAGCTGTGGTCTTAGATGTTTTCTCATTATACAGTGACAGCTGAATGACTTGAAGAATAAAACTACATTTGGGTTTGGAGAGTCTGTGCCTGTTTTTTTTTTTTTTTTTAATCCCTAAAGGATTTTTCTTGCTTGTTCTTTTGTTTCATCAATGCACAGACATGGTCTATCTAGAGACTAGTTGCTACTGACAGGGGTAGAATTTTCAATTTATATTGATAATATTCTTTATTGGGATGGCCATATAAGTCAGCAGCATAAGTTATGACGTGCTAAATCAACTTGCTCACCTGAATAAGCACTTGTAGCCAATACTCACCTCGGTGTATAATATCACCCTTTCCTTAAAATTTTCAATTTATTTTGAGCAGCTTCTGGGAACAGAACATGAGAAGCTGTGCTGGGAACTGTGAAACATGTTCAGAGGATGAAGGACTATGCACACAATGTATAATGAATCCTGTTCAGAAGAAATATTCTCAACATTTACAATTAGGACAGTCAAGCCAGGTGCTTGCCAGTTAAAATGCCCTGCCATGAAAAGCCTCATAATTCTTATTTTATAGCTAGGTACTTTACAATACATTCTTAATGGGAGAGTTGATACAATCTGCATTCCCATCTCTACCACCTTTATCCCAGGGTGTACTGACACATTCATTCATCTGCCCCCTCGCCAATGGCCTAATGTTTCTCCCAGTGACCAAAAAATAAGCATGAGTGCATAGTGCTATGGGTTGAATGTCCACAGCTCAAACTCAAGGAATAAAAATAGAAAAAAAGTACAGGTATGAAAGAGATGGTGGAATAGCTAAATAACTAAGGTGAGGAAGGAATGGAAGGGGAGGAGTCAATGCCTGCACTGGCATGCCACCAATGATTTTAGCTTCTACTTAAAGCTTGGGAGTGCTATTGGATTCCAGGAAGTGCAGTTTGGTTCAGAATTCTGAGACATCTCTCCTCAGTCTCTCTGAGATATGAACTAGGTAGGGAAGGCTCAAATGTAAGAAAGTACACTTATTGCTTCTTCTTTCCCTCACTTTCCAGCTCCCTCATAGTGCTAGCTGAGATCATCTTCCAGAGTTCTGGGAATCACGTTGCACCTTTTTGGACAAATGAGAATTCAAGGATGAATATAAGGCATGATTATTCAAAACAATGTTACCTCTTCTTGCATGTATTGATACCACCATTCTTTATTATTATTATTGCTCATTAACACACATTCATTGTAAAAATTGATAAGGTTGCAGGTTATAGTTTATTTTAACATGTGTACATCACACATTAACCAGGTCCATGTATCCTTCTTCTACTCCCTCTCTCAGTCTAACAGAAAGTGCCTCAGCAGATTGGAATGGAAGACATGAACATACCTAATGGTGGCTTTCCCAGCTAAGAGTCTCAGGTTAGACTTCTTGAACTGATCCAGAGAATTATTAAATGTTAAAATATTATGTTTAGAACTTTTCAACTGCTGACCTTTACTAAGGTTAATCACTACATTTATGATCTTTATTGAAATGACAAATTATTATTTTTTTGCATGAAATATTATATAAGAAATGCTTGGTTATCTTTTCTAGATTTTACTGTTGTCTGGATATTCAGTTGCTATTTCTTTTCTTCAAAGAAAACCCCTGATTTACAGGTTAGAATAAAACATTTAAAATGAGTTATACTATGTAATTTTTTCCAGAAAAGTGAAGTATTAAGCCAATTTGCAAGCATTTTATTTTTGTTAAGCAAATAATATTATGATAAAAGAATTGCAATTGAATCCACATGTCACCAAAGAGTAACTGCTAAAAACTTCTAAGGCAAGGAACTCAAAATGTATTGACAACTAGACAAACAGGGATCTCAGAGAATGGACATTTTGAAGCCTTAAGAATATCCCAAAGAAAATAAATAGATGATGGTAAATTTTTAAAAAATAAAAAAAGTTTTAAATTTTTATATATTCTTTTCTGTATAGCAAATTTCCTCCACGATATGGTCCTATCACACTGAGTTATACACAGTCATGTCTCAATATGAAAAAAATGCCTAAAATAAATATTGTCAATAGCCAACATGTATATAAAATGACAGACAAAATTCCATTTACATGTTTCTACATTAAAGTTGATTTTTTTCTTTCATTATGAATGAATGTTTTGTGTCTTCATTTTTTATCTTTTCAACAATGATAGATAATTTATCTTTAGTTGAGTTTGAGAAATAGGCTTCATACAACTTTTATGTACCTTTGCAAAATAAAAGGATTAGTATTTTTTTTTTAAGTTTCCAGAGCTAAAAGATGTGTTCTGACTGTGTCTCTGGACTCTTTGATATTCTGTCATCTGTCTGTCCTTATTAATGTTGCTTCCATTGTCCTCCTCTTAGTGAGGTGTTAGCACTTTCACTTTCAAAGAGAATAAATATATGGTGCATTTCTTTCTTTACATAGCTGACTGTTGAGACAAGTGAATTTAATAGGGGATAGAATTCTTTGTTCATTTGTGGAGTCACAGAATGTGTATAATGAAACCCTGGCATTATAGTGGAGGTACATCTCATTGTTCTCACATAATTCTACTGTTATCAGCTTAATTGATCCTTCTCTTGTCAGAAGGCAATTTGTGTCAGAATGGAATAAAGGGAGACAACTAATAAAAGGCTAGACACTTTAGGACCAACTTGTATACTTTTACAGCACTGCTGTCAGGCAGATTTATGTCCATTAGCATTATGCAGGGAATGGGGAAAACGATAAGAGTGAAGAGAAATGTTTTCTCAGCGGGCCAATTAGATGATGTGGCTGGATGCAGGGGCAAGTTAGACCTCTTAGGGACAGGCTACATAACCTGCACAACAGCTACAGCATATAGAGTATCATTGACTCCATGAATAATCATGAGTGGAAAAGTATCTCCAATGGTTAGAAAGGAGAATGTAGTGATACAGAGTTTGGGTCAAAAATATTTAAAGTATATACAGGGCATCTAATATTTCTTTTTAAAATATTTTATTTATTTATTTATTTATTTGACAGAAAGAGTGAGAGAGAGAGAGAATGGGTTCACCAGGCCCTCCAGCCACTGCAAACAAACTCCAGGCGTATGTGCCCCCTTGTGCATCTGGCTAACACGGGTCTTAGGGAATCAAACCTGGGTCCTTTGACTTTGTAGGCAAATGCCTTAACCACTAAGTCATCCCTGCAGCCCCCAGAGAATCTAATATTTTATATTGTGTTGAAGAGGAGAAAAAATTAAATATTTGCCTTATCTGTTATTTAATTGTCTCTTTTTCTTAAAGAAAAATAAAGCTTGGGATATGTAAACATTTATCCATAGCAGATAAACTACATGAATGACAATGTTTAACATCTTAGATAATTAATATCTTAGTATTTAAAGCAACGGTAGCAGACAGCTTCAAGTTCTCTGAGATGAACTTCCAGACCAGGCACAGTTATGGAGAAAGGGATATTATTTATTGAAGCTTACAGATCCAGAGGAAGTTCCATAATGGCAAGATAAGTGGCCTGCTCTTCACAGGACCAGGTAAGAGAGAGAAAAGCCAACCAGGCACACAGCACACAGAGCAAAAACTACAGCCAAGCCACAGCACATACACTTCAGAAACTCCTATTAGGCACACTTTGCATATCTTTACAATGGAATCTCAAACCATCACCACACCTTAAGACCGGCCCCCAGTGACATTGCTTCTAGCAAGGTGATTGAGGATGCAAACTATAAACTAATAAAACACTGAATATATTGGGGACCATCTAGTCAAACTACCACAGCATCTTTTTAAGAATATCTCATTGAATGATCATAGACAGGTAGGGGAGAAGCACTGAAGGCTATAGGAATTTAATATGTTCACATTCAGAAACATGTACATACGCAGATGCCTGTACATGCCTGCACACACACTCACACACCTGGGAAAATCACTGAGATCCATATGCTATTAAGAAATATGATGTATGGCATGTAGTAGTCATGTGTAAAGAGTCTGATGGAAGAATCACTGCCATATGTTTTAAAATATTAATTTTATCATCATCATAAGTAATATTTGGAAAATGTGATTCAATAGAACATAAAAGCTTTTGCAGCAAAAAATAATAAAGTGAAAAAGCCTACAGGATAAGAACAAATATTTAACTGCTATCTATCAGATAATGGATTAATAATATCTACAAGACACAAAGAACTAAAATTTTTAACACTGTAATAATCCAATTAACACATGGAAAAGTAAACTGAACAATCACTTTTAAATAGAAAGAATACAAGTGACAAGTAAATGCAATATTAAAATTCAATATGACTAGTTATCCAGGAATGCAAATTAAAACCACATTGATGGCCGGGTGTGGTGGCGCATGCCTTTAATCCCAACACTTGGGAGGCAGAGGTAGGGGGATCACTATGAGTTTGAGGCCACCCTGAGACTACATAGTTAATTCCAGGTCAGCCTGGGCCAGAATGAGACCCTCCCTTGAAAAACCAAAAAAAAAAAAAAAAGCCAAAACCAAAACCAAAACCAAAAACAAAAACAAACAAAACAAAACAAAACAAAACAAACAAACAAACAAACAAAAACCGCATTGATGTTTCCTCTCACTTCAGGAAGAATGGCTATCAACAAAACAAAATGAAATACATGTCCATGAGGTTACAAATTAGTTTTAGGAATATAATGAGCAGCTACTATGGAAATCAGTATGGCCAGTCTTCAAAAAACTAAAAGTAGAACTCCCATGTGGTTCAAATATCCCACTCCTAGATATATAGAGTTTTAGATTTTTTTTTATTATGAACATACATTGTACAGATACATCATGTGTCGGTACCCTTTTTTCCCTCCTCCCTAACCCCACTTCTGCACGGGTCCTTCCTCAGTGGGGTTGCTACTATTCCCGTGCAGTTTTGGGTTATGCATTGTGAGAGTAGCAGTCAGATGTTTAGGGGAGACAATGCCTGTGGGCATGACATACCAACCTGGGGTTCTTACAATCTTCCCACCCCCTTTTCTGCAAAATTCTATGAACCTTGGTGGAGGTGCTTCAGTAATAACCTCTTAGAAGCCTCTGGATTTCTGCTTTGGTGTGTGTTGATTATCCTCAGCATCTGTCTCCTTCACCTTGACGCTGATTATCAGGCTCGTCATGGAAGCAAGACTCTTGCTTGTCTCTCCACTTCCTCTGTGGTTTTTCCTGGACCTTGACTAAGATGCAAGGAGTGGTTTATCTTCTAGGGTCTCACTACATTCTGAAAAAGAAAACCAGATTCTCCAACAGAGAGTGAAGTCAGCATAGGTTAAATTGAATAAGTGTTATTAATTTAGGGAGAATTGGATGGATGTAGCACCTCTTCTATCCAAAGACTTGTGGAAGATTGACATTGGAGAACATAACCTTTGTTCCATAGGAGTCAGACCTGATTTCCAATTCCAAATATGAGTAGGTTCCTTTCCACTGAGTAGATCTCTTAGCCAATCAGAAAGTCGTTGGTTACCCACCAAAGCTGTGTGCACCATTGCACTGCGGTGTACTTCTTGTCAGGCTGGTTGCTTCTGAGTAGTTTAGACCCCTCCTGGCTAACCCCATTATTAGGCCACTTTCCCCCAGTAGCTCATGTAGTGCTTTCTAGCACTTGAGAAGCTCTCTGGGTACTTGCTCCCTTCTGGATTCCAGCCAGGTCTCTCTGTGTTATGTCAGAAGCATGTAGTGTCTTCAGCAATAGGGTCTTACCTTTTACCTCAGGCAGGTAAATGAGTTACAATAAACATGGGTACACATTGTATCTCTATTGTAGGCTGCTTTTTATTCCTTTTATTATATATTGAGGATATTCAGGATATGTAATCAAAAGCAACATACACTGGAGATACAATGTGTACCCATGGTTATTGCAAACTCCATTTACAACACTTAAGTCTTGAATCAGCCAAGGTGCCCATCAATAGATTAATGTCTAAAGAAAATATAACATACACACACGTATGAGTATTATTCAACCATAAATTCTATTTCCAATTATTTGGAGGAAAATAGAAAAAACTAGAGCTCATCATGCTAAGTGAAATAAACCAGTCCTAGAAAGAGAAGTAGCAGATGTTTTCACTCATGTGTCAAATATTTAAAACATGAAAGTAGAAGTGGAGCTATTAGGTTTTAAGAATGAGATTAGGACTAGTGAGAGGAGGAAAATGTGGGGGAGACAGATATGAATGTAGTAATAGATATGTGTGTGTGTCAAAATACCACGTTGAACCAATTATTTGTGCCATTAATATGTGCTATGCAAATAAACAGTGAAAATTTAATTTCACAACAAAGGTTCCAGTCTTGTTTGATGACAGTGTTCTACAATTTTTTAAAATTTTTATTAAGTAGACACTTTGTATGGACATATCATGTGTTCTTACCACCATTTCTCGTCCTCCTGCCCCATTTAGCTGTGGGCCCACCTCCATGAGGTTACTGGTATTCCCTAAGGGGTTGTGGGTTATGAGATATGACAGCTTCGGTCAGTCATTTTAAGTTGTTGGGGCAATGCCTTTGTATCCTCCCTTCCACTCTGTTACTCTTACAGTCTTTCTGCCCCCTCTTCTGCAAAATTCCCTGAGCCTTGGTGGGTGTGCTTTAAGTCTACTTGGTGGTGTGCTCTCAGCAGTTTCTAGATTTCTGCTTGGCTGCATTTTGAGTCTCCTCCCTGTCTGTTTTCATGACCCTGGTGCTGTTTGTCAGACTTGTCAGGGAAGTAGCACTCTTGCTTATCTAGAAAATTCCTCTGTCCTTTCACCTGGGCCCTGGCTAAGACTTGAGAGGTGTTTTATCCACTTGGTTGCTTGGCGCAGAGTCCAAGCAGCCCCACACCAAAAGCAGGGGCACCGAAGGCAGGGAACTGGGATACCATATGTTTTGTTTGTTTCAACATCGATTTGGATTTGTTTGGGTATGTTTCAAGAGATTTTTCATCTGTACAAAACTATTTTACTGATTTTAAATTATCTTGACATTTCAGGTATGGATGATGAAGCATTGATTTCTCTTCTTGATAGAATAGAATTAGAGGTAGACAATTCTGTAAACTTGATAAAGCTTTGAAGCTGCTTATTATAGAACTAGAGTAGTTAAGGACAATGAGTCCATGGAAATATTGTTCTTAATGCTTTTCTAAGTTTTTGACTAATTTCTAGTAACAAATTGTTTTCCTGTGTGATAAATCAACCTCTGCAGACTCCCCATGGCTCCATATTCTTCAATTGCTTCATTTTACATAGGCAGAGCACATATTGTGAAGACTCAATATGGGTATGAAAATATATGACTTATAGCAACTGACCATAAATAATGTAAAATATTTTGTTTAGTGTATTTATTCCTGGAAGAAACATGTCTGTCTGATAAGAAATGTAAATAAACTTCAACATAGGAAAAGAATCCCTGTGAGATTTATAGTAAATAGAGAAGCATTTCTAAGGTTAAGATTTAAATATAAAATATTTATTAATGAAAAATATATGCAAATGTATCCCCAGAAATGATTCTTCATCTCTCCTAAGAATTTTTGAATACACATAAAACATTCATGAGTTTTTTTTTTCATATTTATCACCATGATAATATTGTCTGATAAAGCACACATTGGCTGATGTCTTCATTCCAGTTTATATCTTTGCAGTGTTAAGTACATGGTCAATTCAAGCTTTCTTAGTATGAAAACAAGTGTGTTATATAATTCATTTCACCTGAATGGAAAGATAACTTACCCTAACATATTTTTCCTAATCTGTTTATACATTTTTTTAATTTTGTAACTTTTCTAATAATAAGACTGAAAAATAACTAGTTAGGGGGATAGCCTCTAATAAAATCACACATTTGGCAAAGTGACATTTGTTATATAACTTATGATGGAGGGGGCTGAAGAGATGGCTTAGCACTTAAAGTGCCTGATTCCCTAGTACCCACATAAAGCCAGATGCACAAGTTGGTGCATGCAGTCTGGAGTATGCTTGTGATGGCTAGAGGTCCTGGTGCACCCATTTTCTCTGTCTGCAACTTTCTCTCTCTCACTCTCTCTTAAGTGATAAATAAATAAAATACAATTAAAATGTTGATGAGTTCAGAAGTATGAAGGTATTGGGTTATAATCCCTTTGGGGTCATGAGTATACCAGTTTGTTCATGTCAATAGAAAAGTGCCCCAAAGCAGCCTACTCATCCTGTGGCTCTTACATTCTTGTCTCTCTGTCTTCTGAAATGTTCCCTGAGTCTTGGAGTGTGTAGTAGAAGAATTGTCTTTAGTGTTGAGCTTTTGACAGCCTCTTATTTTCAACTTCAATATGTTTTGAATCTTCTCAGCTATCTCCATGCAGAATAGACATCATTGTGCTAGAAGGGTCTGTGTGAGCTTCTGAGGGAGAAAAGTCATCTATAATCTGAAGGAGCAGGGCATCCTGAAAGCTACAAAATCAATAAGCCAAGCAAAATGCACCCGACAGTGCCATTGTGGCATATAAGTGACTGGGGTAATTAATTATTCTCCTATTGGATAAACAGGCTTGGCTCAGTGGAAGGGAATCCATGATGGTACTGAGAACTGAATCAAAAGCCTATGTCTTAGAAGATCATAGATCCCAGAGGGATCTTGCACTGTCCTTTAGCTAAATAGACATTTTGGCCATCAGTCTTCTAAGTGTGTTTGTTTTAGCCCCTTCATTAATGTTGATCCCACTTTTGGTTCCAGAACCTTTTTTGTTCAGGTAATGACAAATACTTGGGACACCCAAGACTCATCAAAATGACAAGGAGAGAAAGCCAAGGGTTTAGTACTGAACAAACCATCTGTATCTCATCCCCAAGAGCTCAGGGAATTATTGCATCAGAAGTAATCACAGAAAGAATATTGCTGTTGTCTCACTTCTAAACAGAGAGTTGTCTCTGTGGAGATGATGGAAGACATTGAACATATTTAATTTTTAAGTTACAAATTATTGAGTACAGGCTAAACACAAAATTTTGTGAAAATACAGATAAATGTGAACTCAGTTTTCCCCTGTTCCACTCATTATATAAGAAATTTCCAGCTTATGGAGCAATGGAGGAAAAACAATCTATTAGTCTCTGATAGATTCTATGAAAAGAAAGAAGAAAGGAAGAAAGAAGAAATGGAGGAAGGAGAACAAATATAATTTCTTCAATTTTTTTGCCCTTAATCACCAAATCCAAGAAAAATTAAACACCTTCACCCCTGAATAAACTTGGTGAATGTTGAGGATGAAATGACTCTTTGCCCCATTTCCACTTTTTGCTAAGGGAAATCTCAAGTCTCTGTGGAGTCCCGTGTGTTGGGTATGTTGAAAGTGGATCTGATGCAACCCTCTGTATTTTCCCGTGATCCACAGAGCTCAGGCAGCAGGAGAGCTGTGTTCTGGGTGGCACGGAGTAATATGACCATTACAGAGAGACCCAAGGAAGCAGTCCATGCATGGTTTATGAGGCAAGAATGCCAACACTGTAGGAATTGAGACCAGGAGATAACCTGGAAACAAACATCTCTGTGACCTGCAAGATAACATGTGCATAGACAGTGTTGAAAAATGCTTAGACTCTTACACTGCAGAAGCACCCCCAGCTCATCAAATTTAGGGACTAACCTGAGGAAAAGATGAAAAGAGACACGGGACTCTCTTCTTGTCTGTGATTTGAATACAAATGTTCAGCATTCAAATGAAATTTAGTTACAGAATAGAAGGCTAACTTTCAGAAATACCTTATTTATTAGAATGAAATTGATATTAAATGGATAAATTAAATGGATTAAATGATTAAATATACATTAGTGTTTCTAGTGCGTGTAGTGAACACTCCTAAAAACTATAACTTTTACACATATACTTAGCTATGTTACTCTTTTTCATGTGGATGACAATGTTGGAAGTCATGTCGTGAAAGGTTTAGCTGTAATTCCTGGGAGCTAAAGTTGTTGAAAGACTGTTTCCTTCCGTTTGATGTCTATCAGAATTTCAGACACAGAAGATTAAATACTACAGAATTACAATTTAAATGCTAATTAGTCATTTTAATTTTCTCATACATTCTACATTTATCAGAAGTAGTTATGTACTTAGCATTTTTTTGTTTTTGTAAATGAAAAGACAAATGAATAATTTCCAGAATTCAACAGAAGAACAATGGTCTATCTTATATTTTTTTCTCCAAATATGGCTCCAAAATCTTCATCGCTTCTTGTCTTCTGGTTTCATGAATCAAATTATGGCAGGGAAACAACCTTAAACTTTGTCTGTAATGCTGGCTTTCCAGAGGTGCGCCTTTCTGAGGGAATCTTCTACAAGTAAATGATGCTGTGTAGAAAAGCTAAGAATGGGCCAGAGAGATGGCTTAGTGGTTAAGGTACTTGCCTGTGAAGCCTAAGAACTCAGGTTTGATTCCCCAGGACATACGTAAGCCAGATACACAAGCATGTGCATGCATCTGGAGTTCATTTGTAGTGGCTACAGGCCCTGGTGTGCCCATTTTCTCTCTTTCTCTCTCTCTTTCTCTCGCAAATAAAAATAAATAAAACTATTTTAAAGAAAAAGAAGTGCTAAGAATGACAGGAAATGATGAGGAATAGAAGGGAAGTATCCTGCTCTCTGTCAATTCTCTCCTCAACCATTCTGGCATTGTCTTCTTTCTCTACAACATTCCATTGTACTCATTTCTTTTAAAATTTTTATTTATTTTATAAATAAATAGCAACTGCACTGAAAGACAAATTAACTTGACTCTTAAAAAATTGATGAAGCATCTCATTTTTAAATTGAGAAGAAATTAGGTAACATTAATTCTCCTTCCCTAGGTACTCAGACTTAATAAGATGGAACATAACTAATTTTAAGGTGAAACTCTAATTTGACACATAAGTAATGAGTAATTTTCTGCTGATTTAAGTTATAAAATGCATCAATTATTTGTTAGTTAATATTAAAAATATATTTCAACAACTTTGAAATAAAATGTTCAAAATAATTATGACTAACCTGATTATAAGTGCCTAATGTTATATTATCTATCTAATATATTCATATTTTTATGTTTAATATATTCATTTAATTTATTTGTTAATCACTGTTGACTTGCTGCTTTTGTATCATTTGGTCAGATTAATTTCGTTCCTTTTAATGAAGTAAGTAAAGGTACAAAAGTAATTTTGAGGACTAATGTAGCAACTTTCATTCACTGCTGAAGATCTATTTCACTGGAGGTTCCTGGGTTTTGCTTCCAGGTTTCTGTTTCAATAGGACTTGTCAGGAAATGACCAAACATCTATTTCACAGGTTTTCATAGAAGTGTTCATAGCCTAGCATTTTGAGTGCTATAGAGTTTCTTCAGTGATTATATATGTTATATTTACCACTTTAGAGTGTAAACAACATGTTTAGCTTTGAAAAATAAACTTTAGATTTTAGTACAATTTTGGGTTTATAAAAAAAGGCAAAAAAAAAAAACATGCAAATAATACAGAGCTCTCATCAACCATGTACCCAGTTTTTCCTATTAACATCTTATACCAATATGGTACCTTTGTCGAAGCTAATGGACTGATGTGGTTATCTTAACCAAAGCCAGGCTTCATTCAGGTTTTCTTTCCTTCACCTAATGCCTTTTCTTGTCACCAAGATCTCATTTGAGATACCTCATCAGATTTTGTTTTAATGCCTTTAGGTCCCTCTTTCCTCTGACAGCTTCTCAGGTGTTTCTTGTTTTTGATGACTAATAATTTTGAAGTGCATGCTTTATTGAGATTTGTCTGCCTTTTTATTTTTATTTATTTATTTGAGAAAGAGAGAAAAAGGAAGAGAGAGAGAGAGACAAACAGACAGGCAGGCAGGCAGAAAATGGGTGCACCAGGGCCTCCAGCTGCTGCAAATGAACTCTAAGACGCATACTCCACCTGTGCATCTAGCTTATTGGGTCCTGGGGAATCGAACCCAGGTCCTTTAGTTTTGCAGGCAAGCACCTTAGCCACTAAGCTGTCTCTCCAGCCCACTGTCTGACTTTTAAAATGAGAGACTATGGGTTTTTAAGAGAAAGACCACCACCAAGGTAATGTGCGATTTCACCATATTATATAAAGGGCACAAACTACCGAAAGATAGTTTGTCAGGATTCTTCACTATAAAGTTCTGTTTTCCCCTTATTTCCTTCCAGGCTTCTTGAGTGCAAATTTACACTTAGAATGTAGGGAGTTATGTTTTAACTCTTCCAGGAAGGAGGATCTGGATTAATTATTTAAATTATAAATTGTTGATGTCTCTTTTCCTCATCTATTTATGTAGCAAATCATATTTATGCCAGAGTGTATGGTAAATTATAACCCAATAGCACTTTGTATAAATGAATGGCTAAAACTGCTGCACCTCTGGCCATTGGGGGGGGGGGTCAGACTGGACTTGAATTCCACCTCCAAAATTACTAAAATATTTTTGACTCTCAAAGAGAGTCAAACTCTCAAGAGTTTGTGAGGACTCTATTTATTTATAGCTACTGAATTAAAATTTTAAGTTGAGACATTTTAAACATATTTATTTAATAGCTTATTTAAGTAAAACAATAATAAATCCACACTTATTGATATAACCAAAATATTTTTGTGGAACAAAACCTAAGTTTTCAAAAACAAAAACTAATCACTAGTAGCTGGATGTGGTGTCACATGCCTTTAATCCCAGCACTTGGGAGGCAAAGGTAGCAGGATTGCTGTGAGTTCAAGGCCAGACCAAGACTACATAGTGAATTAAAGGTCAGCCTGGACTAGGATGAAACCCTACCTCAAAAAAATAACAAACAAACAAACAACAAAAATATCAACAGTAAACCCATAGGGTTATATATTTGAAATATTTTAAATATCTGGTTTAATCAGAATGAGAGGCATGATCAAATTTGCTTCCATATTCAATCTGCTGAAATTTATTATTTTTGTTAAAGTTTATGAGAAAAATCCTTCCTTAAGGAGTCTAAACATAATTTCCACACCTTAGGACATAAAGTTGGAATAGGGATTTTAGTAACTTTTGAAGATAACTTTAGCTACAATTTATTTCTGGAAATAACATCAATTTGGGAAAATTATAGTGAGCTAAAGAAATGGAATCTTAGTATTATGGTTAATATTATTTTGGATTTGTGCACTCCCTGAACACTTTCAGTAGCCCTAAGAGGCTTTGGAACACATGGGGAGAAATATATTGTCTGAAGAGGGAAAATGAAAGAATCAATAGAGTAAGTATTTTACTATAGCTTACTCACTGTCTCTTTAGTCAGTGGTAATCTTCACAGATTTTTCCCATTTACTCTATTGATGGGGGAAGAATGAGCATAAACCCTGAACAATCAGTGGTATGATGTTGGGCTACTAGCAAAACAAGTGAAATTAAATGAACCTTAGTGGTAACAAGGTATCTTTAGTTGATATAATGTTTTTTTTTCTTATGCCTTCTCCATTTACTTTTCTCCTACTTGCCCATTTTAGCCTGTCTTACTGACACATTCTTAGTTTGCTTTGGGTCATCTATATGACATGCTTGATGAGGGGTCACTTAGAAACATTTTTCACGCTTTGCAGTGACCATCCATCAGTCATGATGAGTGCTCATGTGAACAATTTCCACCATGAAAACACCTTGTGTTACACTCAAGAGAGGAGGGTGGCTAGCCAGCAGTGCAAAGATGAGAGCCTTGCCTGATGCCAGTTCAGAGTCTGTTGCTTTGCTGGAACGACAGTGAGAGATGATGGATGACTGATATCACTCTGAAGTGTCTTTTATCCTTTAGGATAATTTTGCCAATTTTCTGGTGAACTTAAATGTCCACAGATGTTTGAAATGAAACCTGCTGATTTGTAACTCAAAGGCTGTAACTGCCAAATTGTTAGAAAATGTCAGTGGAAACTGGCAATTTTACTGTAGTTTCTGAAAAGGACCACGGAGTGTAGTGAATACACTTTTGAAATTTTCTGTTGGCAGTAAATTCTTCACTTATGAGTTTTGTTTTTCAAGATTCAGGGTAAGAATGAAATGTTAAATGTTGCTAGTCTCAGATCACACTCAGCCCATATAAAAATCTGTCTATTGCTGCTGAGATTCCTTAGGTCAAGAAAAACTTTATTTCAAAATTTTACTGTATTTTATTTTCTAAAATGACCATAAATAATAAATAGGAATTTTATAGAACATAAAACATGATAATTTTAGAAAGTAATTAACACTCACAAGAAATGGAAATAAGCTAGAATGAAGAGACAATATACTTTATAGTACAGATATCACCATAAAACTTACTGAGAAACTCATTGTCGTTTCTGCTTCCCTATGGCTAGAAGGATTCACCCTATTTTTATTCAGTCTTCTCCTTTATACTCTGTCAGGAAGACAAGTAAGTAAATGATTGATTGGAAGAGTTGCTTCTGTTTCCAATTTGTTTTCTCTTTCAGCATATTGAATATTTTAATTATACTTAAGAGAACATTTAGAGAACATTTACATCTGAATTTCATATTTAACTATTTTCAAGTATTTGATTTTCCATAAGGTCCATATCAAATCATCATTTGACTACCTTTCAGTCCTTTGGACACAATGATACCCACATCTTTCCACCATCATATCCATGGTTCTCATATGACTGTATGTAGGAACATTTAGGAATGTTATAAAACATATAGATGCCTCGTTTGCACCCAGATCAAATAAGTAAGAATTCTTTTCTGGGCCAGGGCATTGCTAACTTGTTTATCTAGGGATTCTAAAGATTAGTAGCAGTTGAAAGTTATCACCTTAGATGTGGGTGGCAAGCTTGGGTTTTAATTTCATACATCAACAAATTGTTAATACCTGTCTGTAACAATGCATTAATGATCTTAACATCATGCATGGACTTACTGTAAGAGCAGTGTGGAATGTTCATTGTGTCTGCCAGAAACTTCAGAGGAGTGAACAATAGCTTACACATCATGTTCTTGACATCTCTTTGTGGTCTTCTCGTTTAAACAAGCCTTGGATTCATTCTCTGTTTCTCTAATCTTTACTCATTTCATTTGGTCCTCTGGACATACCTCATAAAATTGGGAATTTTTATTGAATGTAATTTTTTAATGAAGAATGAAATCAAAGCTTAAATACTATAAGCACATGCACAAAAGGCACATATGTAAGTTTCACATATTGTCAAAGTAACTGAATATTTATTGTGACCATAGAGTTAATTTTTCCATTAGTATTGGCTAATATATTAAAAGTTAAACTTTATGAACTCAGAAAAGGGAAAATCTTATATTCCCAGTTTTACTACTTCAGATTACTTCATATCTTTTAGATACTTAATCTGCCTAAGTTGTTATGTATTTATGTTAACTTTATGATACACTCAATAAGGGTTATGAAAATGTGAGAATTATATGACCTGTACTGTATACTTAAAAATACAGAACAATTCCCCAGCAACAATTAACTATTTTGATTTTTGGATTATCTGTGGATACTTATTTATTCCATTTAACTCATCAGCTATGTGCATTGCACTTCTTACTTCTCTTAATGATATGTTGCACAGAATATAAAGAAATGATATGTGTAATATGCTATAGGAGTGGGTCCACATATCCCCAAGTACAATTATTGAATAAATTGTTCAATAATATGTAGCATGCTAGTTCAAAAGCTGAGATTCAGCCCCAGGCTGACCTAGCTCCACTCTAAACTAGCTAATAAACATCTTGTAATATGCAATGTGTATTGATTTGTCTTACACCATTTGATACTTAAAATCACCTGTAAGGTAAATTGAATTCACTTTACAGATGAGTAAATAGAGACTAAGAAAGTCAAAATTATTTGCCCCATGTAGATCAGATAATATTAATAAATTATATTTTTTCAAGTTATGGCAAAAATATGACAGATTTTCTATCCCCTCTGGTAAATGTTATACTTAAACAGGGAAGTTTCAGTTTAAGTGAATAATTGCATTTATAAGCTCAGGATCATATATATTTTAAGAAGAAAACTTTAGAAAAAAACACCAATATTTGAAGCATTATTTTTATTTCTGTAACATGAATCCTATCTGGAATTTTTTATTTGTTCATAGTTTATTTAGTGAGTTATGGGATAATGTACATTTTATTTATGATAGCGACTTAAAAATTATGTTTACTTTGAAGGAAAATAGCAAGATTGAGATAGAGAAAAATCTTTGCTCCAAATTTGCTACATTGAGGCTTTTTAGGTGGAAAGAATGAGCATTCTTTCCCTTATCAGAAATGACCATTCTCAGTTAGATTTTCAGTAAAGATTTGTGAGATACTGTTGTAGCCTGCATACTACAGGTGTTAAACATTTTAGGGTCAATATTTCAAGAAAATGTCTAAATTTTTATGTTCAATGGCAATTTTAAATGTTTTCTCATGCCCTTGAATTAACCATGCATACAGAAAGTGCATGTGCAAACCATATGGCTGGTGATCTACATGTCACTAGAATCTTTTCATACATGGTACTGGGTTACATACCAACAAAATCACAGTTGAATCTTATAATTACTTGGAATCCCAAATGTTTCAGTATGACAAAGCATTGAATTTATTTTTAGAATAAAAGTATAGACTCAAGGGTACCTAAGTGATTCTTTCCATTTAACACTAAGCATAGAAGCAATGTTGTTAAATCTTTAGGAATTATAGGGTGTTCAAATGTCCCTTTTCCCTAAAATTATCTCAGGCAGTAATAAACCTATAATACAAACAAACAAATAGTGTCAGTTGCCTTACAGTTTTCAGTGGCAGTTAGGTATCATTGCCCCATGAGGAGAGACAGCCTTGGGGTGATGTATTTGGTTCACTTTATTGGCTAGGAACTTTCTCATTCACTACAAGCCTTATTATTTCCTGTTGTGTTAAACTTTGCCCAGTACACACAACAGGTTGTGAACCTGGTTCACAACCAGCACTTCAGTTAATAACTCCTGTGGGGAGCCAGGTGATTCCATCTTCCTATGTCTCCCTTGCAGTTTGCAATTAAAATAATTTGGCTGCAGTGTCTCACTTAGAGTAAATCAACTGTGCACCTTCACAATCATTCCTTCATCTTCTGTAAACAATGTGATGCATTTTTGTAAACAGTATGTATTCACTGAACCAAATGGTGGGTTTTGTTATGATACATTCACATATGTATATTGTGGGCTTTGCTCATATCCCCCCCTATGTCCTAAATGGTTCACTGAATGCATTGAAATGGAGTAGCTTTTTCTCTTTGTTTTTCATGTCATCATTCTCAATCAACTCATTTTATCAAAAATTGAAAAGTCTGGAAAGATGACTCCGTGCTTAAAGACACTTGCAAAGTCTGATGTCTTGGGTTTGATCCCCAATACCCATATAAAGTGGTACATGCATCTGGAGTTCATTTGCAGCAGCACAAAGCCCCTTATTGCCATTTCCTCCCTCTTTCCCTCTCTCTTCTTCTCTTGCCCTCTCTCAAATAAATATTTTTAATTATATAAAATATATTAATTGCTGACATTTATGGTTTTATATAACTAGCCATGGTGCTTGGGTTGAAAACTTGGTTTGAATATTAATAGCATAGGCAAGAAGTCTTCAGTGAAAAGATCATACTGGAGTAGTTACTTGATGAGTAAATTAGCTATGGCTTATTAGAGATGGAATGTTCCAGAAAGAATCTGCTCTTAATGTAATCAGTAAACAGTAAGAATCCCATGTGTCTGAACCACAGTGAGTAATAGAGAAAGGGAGAAAAATGGAAGATAGAGGTAATAATGGTATGGTTGTATAGGTTGCAGGAAATAAATAGATAGGTCTTTGAAGGTAACTGTGAGAATTTTCTGCAGTGTTTTTGTTTGCTTTCTAAGACATAAAAGTAGAAGGAGGCTGATCTGGGACATGGGAGGGGACTGGGTGAGGAACAGAAGTAAAAGATTATATGCATTGGGCTGGAGAGATGGCTTAGCAGTTAAAGTATTTGCCTGCAAAGCCAAAAGACCCAGGTTTGATTCTCCAGGACCCACATAAGCCAGATGCTCAATGGGGCCCATGCATCTGGATTTCGTTTGCAGTGGCTGGATGCCCTGGTGTGCCCATTCTGTCTCTCTTTCTCTACCTTCATATTTCTCTATCTTTCTCTCAAATAAATAAAAAATAAATAAAACATAAAAATAGTAAAAATAAAGTATGAGAAAAGATTATATGCATAAAAGAAATATGAAACATTATGAACATATAAAATATATGAAGGACAAACATTATTTTGTACAATTAATAAACAACTTTTGCAAAGAATTTTGGTTTGCACAGGAATGGAAATGAAATCATCCAGTTTTGAACAACAGGACCCCTTTGGCTTTTGTGTTGAGCATGGGCTTTCATTCAGCAGGGGCAGCACACAAGACTGGAGAAGAGGCTGTTGCAGTGACCCACAAGAGAGGTAATGTTAGCTGAGACATGCATGTAGAACAGATAGCAAGAGTTTGCTAGATACGGCGTATATTTTGAAACTCGAGTCCACATAGTGAGACCTTAAATTTTATGTGACATTTAGAGGAGCAAAGTTGACCTTTAGGAAACTGGTCTAAGTAAGTGGAAGGATAAACTTGGTACTAATTGAAATGGGAATCGTGGTTAATACGATACTTATTGATGGAAGCATGAGAAGTAGATTTTAGACATGCAGAGTTTAAGATTGCTATGAGATAGCAAATGTAAATGGAAGAGTAGACAGTTGAATATGTAAGTTTAGAGTATGGGGGGAAAGTTCAAGATAATTACTAATTGTTAACGAACAATTTTCACATTTTTTTTCCATTTCTCCATAGAGGTATTGAGACAGAAAAGGAGGGTTCCTTTCTCTCATTTTAGCAACTGTGCGCCCGTTCAATGACTGTTTTCGCAGTCTGTAGGCAAAGAGCTCTTCCTTGTAGCGCTTTGAATGGAAGCCGAGAGCTCGCACTGTAGCTCGACTGCACTAGTTGATCCATGGCAGCAAGGAAAGTGGAGCTTGGCAGGAACTTTTGAACTTTTGGGGTTCACCGACTCTTCTAATTGGTCCCCATGATTTCACCTGATTTGCATGCACCAATCATAGCCCACCTATGTTTATGTAAGCTTCTGTACTCAGTTCCTCGTTGAATAGATCCACCAGACTCTCTAGAGGGAAGACTTAGGAAGAAAGACTTTGTCTTGCTTCTTAGCTCAGCCAAGGTCCAGGAGGACAGCTGAGCCTTCTGCTTCCAGGCTGGACAATCCCACAACTGCTTGGGCTTGAACCACTGGACTTGGGGTTGCTGGAGCTGTTTGCACTGGAGTTTCTGCATCTGTTTCTGCCTCTGAAGGCCCCATAGGCTGCATAAACTGCAGGTGCTGAACTGTGCTCTGGGCACTAAAGGCCTTCCTGCCTCCGCAGGGTGAGATCATCTCAGGTTTTTTCTCTGTGGACCTGCTTCTACTCGGCACCTACACCTTTGATTTCTGGACTCTCTCTTGACTCAACGTGACCCAACCAGACCTACCGCCTTTGCAGCCTCTATCCCCTGATCCTATAGAATTTGCTTTGGCTCTGACCATCCTGGTTCCTGCTTCAGTGCCTCTTGACGGGTATTCCAAAGCCTGGCAGAGATTCATAGCTGTAACACTTTTATGTCCTCTTGGCTGGAAATCTCCTACCAACAAGGTAGTTCTTACCACCTTTGGCCTCCTGGTTGTCAATCATGCAGCCACCATGAGTTCGTTTTCTGCTCAAGCTGTTGTTATACTCCTATGAAAATAAATCTTTGTTCATTCACCCTTTACTGCCTGCCTATCCCATTCTTTGGGTTGGCTAGTTGAGCACCTCGAAAGAAGAATAGATCAACGTGCTATGTCTAGGTTATTTCCTGAAATCTTTATTTCATTTTGATAAATATTCCTTCAGAAATATTCGGTGATAAATGTATAATAATTTAATTTCAGTTCCTATATTAATTATTTTTCTGTTGTTTTAGAGAGTGTAATGCTCTCTTATATTGCTTTATTCATGAAATGTGCTTATTTTTGATTCCTTTCATATTGGTCAATTTGCTTCGGGCTTTTTGATGGGAATTTTTGCTGTAAATATTAGGGTCCATTATTAGTATTGAGCTTTTTAATATGATTTATAATTTTTCCTATGAAGTTTTCCATGAGCACTTTGTTTGAGTGTTAATACTGGGTAGTTTTCATTGTGCCTCAGCTTTTCTTAATGCAGTACTTGTCCACTTTTGAGCCAGTGTCTCTTCAGGCATACTGCTCGAGTTTAGGCTTAGTTCCTGGGATCTGGTAGCTTCAATATCCTGATTTTTTTAATGGGAATCTTGTATTTACACTTTATTTAATTCACTTTATAATATAATGTTCTCAGGTCTCTTTTAGGAATAGATACAACATTTTCCTTTCTCATGACTCTTTAGTGACCCTGGGCAGCTCATATACTCATCCTAATGAGACCCATAGTATCTATGCCAGATCATTTAGAGTGTGAGTTTCCAGGGATTAATGTGCCAATGTGTGTTACACCTCATTTTTTTCTAACTTTGTGAATATGGAGCATAGAAATTGTACACCCTACTTGAGAAATATATTTGAGAAAAAATTGCATTATGGGATAAGGACAATGAATTGGAACACCGGCCTAAAGGCAGGATAAAATGAGAACAGGAAATGGTGATCGATAATAGTGAATATTATAATAATATAAATAGATGTATGTAAATAAAAATTAACATTCTATATGGATATCAGTAGAGTGGATTATAAATAATGACTAAAAATAGAAGTACTGGGGACATAACTTCCAGAATGGTTGAGTGGGAAGCCCATCAAATCCTCTCCAAAAAGAGCCAAAATGAAATGCCAAATTTGTAAAAAAGAAATTTCCGGATTTTTGAAAATTGACTAAGGGATTGTAGCAAATTAGAAAACATTTGTTCAAGAAATCTACTGGAACATTTTCCCTAGGGAGATGAGAACACATATATTTTCATGCCAGATAGCAATCAGACCAAAGTACAAATACGCTAAAGCCCAACTCGGTGACCCAATAATTTTATTGGGGATACTTACAGATGATGGGTGAGGGTTGCTTACAGGAGCACAGATGACTCAAAGGCAGCTCCATCAGCACAAGTGACAAGTCATTAGAAGCTGTATCTCTGGAGCTCAGTGCACAACTTGCTGGGAGCTTGTCTGTTTGGAATCTCCTCTGAAAGCTGTTGTTGCCTATTTCTATACTCTTAGGGTGGGGTCTTGTAATCTTTTAAGTTTCAACTTTCCCAGACTTATCTCCTGAGTCACCTGAGCCACCCTCTGGGAGGAAATTTCCAGAGGAAATTTCTACAAAGCAGTAACCATCAAAGGAGTCTGTGTCCTTAGATTATGGGGTCTCTCTCATCCTCCCTTCCTAGCTCTCCTTTCCAGTTCTAGTGAAAATTATTCTGAAAAAAAAAAAAAAAATCCAGATTTCTAAATTCAAATCCCAAATGTCAAAGATGTATAGGCTTGGGTAAGTGATTTTAGACTCACGTTAAAGCTTTAAATTTATTTTTAAATCCCCTCTATTTATACATTATAACATGCTGAAAATATGGAAGGTAGAATAAATATTCAAACTTAAATAAATTTACTTTGGAGGTACCAAACAACTAACAAAGCTCTATCTTTTTGGCATAGTATATATTTGTGGATATATAACATGAGCAAGTGAATCATCCCTATGGGGAGGGGCACTGATTGGCATTGAAGGATAATTAGATAGCATTAATTAAATATTTTCTATTTCTCAGCAATAATTAATAATGGTAAAAGAATAATTTGATAATTGTCCCCAGCTGTAAAATTGACTAGATGCTGGCCTAGCTGAGAAAACATAGTGGATCAGTGTCTCTGTGTGTGGTGAATCTTCCTCCAGGTGGTCAGACTGTACTTCCTCACATGGTGGCAGCAGTGATTCAGAAGCATAAGCCATACTGTGGAAATGATAATGGAACCCCATCCTGCATTTCATATACTGATGGCCACTGGACAAACACTAATCCATGTGTGAGGGTTTGGGGGTGGGGATCTCAGAAAAGTGTGGTTATAGGAAGGTGTGATTTATTGGGCTCTACTCTGGTCACAATCTGCCACAGCACTGCCTCTGGCTTCAGTGATTCATAACTAACCCATACACAAAACACATTCATCCTCTCCCTGGCTTCATCCAGTCATAGAATCAATTAAGACTATGATCTCATAACCCAAATCAGGTTTGGATATAGATGAGGTGTTTTGGGTGGTGCACTTTTTTATCCAAAAACTCATGACCTAAAAAACTAGTGCTTTGCTCCATGAATACTTCATATTTAGTTTGTGAATCAGAGACATGTGACAGCAGTAGTCAAACCCACTCAAAATGGAGGCAAAAAAAACATAGAAATCATTGGACCAGGAATTCTAAAAGCAATTCCAAACCCAAACAGTTACCAATTGTCAGTTCTACCCACATAAAGGACAGGAAATGTTCCTTGATTAAGCCCAGGTTCTGGGAGTAGTATTCTCAAGTATTTTCTCTTTGTCTCTGGGTGCTCATCTCTGATGACTTGGATCTGCCTATGAGAGACCTTCCATCCTGCTCTTAGTACCTTAGGACCCATAGGCTTCCTTTCCTTTTAAACTATAGTTAACAATTTTAGTTCAAACTGATAAGTTCCCTTAAAAAAAACACTGTAATCAGTCTAATCAGACTGAGTGATGTTGCAGTTACCTTGTCATCATTGGGACAAAACATACAACCAATATCAATATACAGAAGGAAAGAGTTTATTTCAGCTTAGAAGCTCAAGGGTAAGTTTGATCATGACATAGCAGAGCAGATGCTAGATATAACATCTTGCCACAGCAGCTGAGAGGTAGCAGTAAGACTAAGCAAGGGGAGCCTGAGCTGTAACACACAAAGCCCAGTACAGACAATACACCTCTTCCAGTAAGGCTCAACCTGGCAAATGCCTGCTGGCTGGGGATTGAGTCTGCAACTTAATCACTAACATATGAGGCTATTGGGGAAATTTTACATTCGTACTACCATAGATGACTTAATGACCCAAAATATACAACTATACTTTATAAAGACAGACCTCTTTGATTATCTTACACCCCTCTGTGGTGATAAAACCTATCTGATTCCTAGAAGGCTTTTTTTTTTTTTTCTAGATGAGAGTGTTCTGTAGGCATCTCCTTAAATTGTTTTGTGGTCTTAATAAATGATCTTATAGACACATCACTTATTTAATAATTACTTAGGAGACAATACATAGAAACCTACTGCTCTCTGGAAAGACTGAATATGTGAATATGGTTTTATCCTAGTCTTTTGCTTGTTCTCTCATACATAGTTACTAGATAACAACTGATACTTTAATAATTCTATCTACCAGTCCCCTTAGCTAGATTTAAAATTCATTATTAAACCATTAGACACATTCCTTAACTTCCAAAATAGTACATAAAAAATTGACATTATCTCAACACTTCTGAACATCTTTCTTAGTTTCTTCACAGTTTCTCTAATCATGGCCCAGTCACAGAAATAAATACCACCATTTTTAGATGTGTTTTACTATTTACTCATTCCTGGCACTAATTTCCAAACCAATTATCTACTACTATCTTAAAGCAACAAAAACATATTACATATTATACTTCCATATTTTGGGTTGGTGGTTGCAGTGTTGTGATTGTGATAGTGCTCACATAGATTATCCATTGGCTGAGATATTTATTATGGCTGCCTTCCTTTCCATGTGGTCGTTGATCCTCAACAAGTCTCAAGTGATGTAGCATTTGGTAAAGGCAAGCCCCAGTGCATAATTGCATTTTTCATTGTTCTAAGAAAGTCACATAAGCAAAGCCATGTGGGATGGGAGCACATGAGGATGTGGATCTTGGGACACATGATTGATTGGATATCATTAGCATAGCAAATGTGCCATATTATCATATTATTTTAATTAATATGAAGTGCTGGAATGTGTAGTAACATGAAAATATTTTAACAAGTGACAAAATGAATTTAATTTTCTCAAAATCGAGATATTTCTTGACTTATTTTTCTTACAAGCAAGTAATTTTATTAAAGTTAACCAATTACCATTCATAAAGTGTTGAAAATTCTTCTTTAAGAAATTTATCTTTATTTAGCACAGACTATTCCCCACAGAATACATTCAGTTATGAGACACATTTTTATTCACCTTTTAGGTCATTCTTTCTCAAAATTTCCTCTTCAAATATTAGTACTTAGAGTCTCTGCTACATTAAGATTTTCTACACAGACACAGTAGCCCTCAAGTCACCAGCACATTTCACCTTTGCACTCTGTATTATGTAGGAAGAATTGCAGGTCTTTTAACCACCCTTTTCATATATCTATATCCCAGTTTTCCTTTTGGTAGAATGGGGATAATATTAGTATTTATTTAATGAGATTACTGTTATAATTATAAGAGTAAATGTGAATGCTGAGTAAGTTCATGGCTCAGAGTAGCAGTCCATTACATGGCTATTACAGATGTGTTTAACACAGACTATAGCACTGACAGGTGGATGAGAAGTGTTACTTTGCACAGGAGTTGCAAAGGATTTTGTTGGCCTCTAAGAAGTGCAATTTGATCAAGATCTTCAATAATGTAGACACAGAAAGGGCAATATAAGCTAGTACTACAAAAAAGTCAAGAGACAAGACTTTTGATTTTTAAAATAAAACTTTCATCAGCATCTTCCATAACTATAAACAAAATACCATGATCATAATTACCTCCCACCACCTTTTCTTTTCCCTCCTCCCAAATCACCTCTCCATTGAATTCCATCTTTCCAACTAATCTCTTTTTTGTTTTGATGCCATCATATTTTTCCCTCCTATCATACAGGTCTTGTGTGGGTAGTATCAGCCACTCTAAGTTAATGAATGCACAGGGTACTTTGTGTCTAGAAGTTAGTATTGCTCTCCTTCCATTGGCTCTTACAGTCTTTCTGTCACCTCTTCCTCAATGGCTCCTGAGCCTTGCAGGGTGTGACAGAGAAGTGTTCTTTAGTGCTATTCATTTGATTGTCACTTTCTTGCACTTTGGTAATTCACCCCAGTGCTCACTGCTATCTGAAAAGAGAAGTTTCTCTAACTCTGATAATACTGGAAGAAAACATAGTAGGAACTTTCCATGATATAGGAGTGGGAAATGAAAGTTAGCTTGTCTAGTTCCAGAAGGTGCTACATGAGTGACTGGGGGAAAGTGACCAACAACTGTCCAAGTAATGCGTGATCTAAGCTTCTCAGCAGCAAACAACCTGACATGATGCTCATACAAGGGCAATAGTGGCACACCGCCATGGTAGGTGACCAACTGCTCGTGATTTGGCTGACAGATCCACTCAGTGGAATGGAACCCATAGCTGGAATTGAGAAACAAGTCAGAACCACATCCAAAAAATGAGCCTACACTTCAATATCAAGCTCCCACCTATTGTGGGCTACAAGAGGGCCTAATTTATTAACTTCTATCTGAAAAAATAATGGTTATCCCATTTATCTGGAGCTGACTTTTCTCTCCATTGGAGAATTTGCTTCTCTTTTTTAGATGGACGCAGAACCTGAGGAGAGAATCAGCCCATCGCACCTCACCAAGACCCCAGCTGAAACCATAGAGTAATGGGGGAAATGAGCAAGAGTGCTGCTTTCTTTGTAAACCTAGTACCATCACAAGGGTGAAGGAGATAGACACAGAGAACACTCAACTCCTACCAAACCAGATATCCAGAGATACAGAGGCTCCCAAGACCTCATCACTGAAGTAGACCTAAAATGAACCCAACAAGGTTCAGGGAAATTTGCAGAAGAGGGGCTGGAAAGATTGTTATAGCCACAAGTTGGGACATTATGCACAAAGACATTGACTATTCCCCATAAATTATGGCTCCCCATATTGCCCAACGAGGGGGGCTTCAGAAGGGGGAGGACAGGGAGGAAGCTATTAATGGTACCAGTATGACTATATACACACTATCTACATAACTAATAATAATAAATAAAAGTTATAGTATAATTAATATGTAGGCATAAACAGAAGTAATTAGGGGGAAGTTTGGTTGGAATAAGATATTAATTTAGTCAGAAAGAAGAAATAGTTCCCTGCTAGTGCTTATCAACTCACCAGCCATAGGCATTTTATTAGGTTTTCAGTGCCAGACAGGAATTCTCTACTGTGCTGCAGGACTCAAGTCCCATTAGAGAGCAGTTGGGTTCACCCTGACAGACATGCCACTCTTGCACCAATTTGTACATTTTTCCTGGGTGGCTAGCCATAAGAGCTGTCAAATTCCACTGCTGGTTGACACTAATAATGACTTTTCTCTCCCAACAGCCTGCACACGTTTTTCCAGCATTCTGAAAGATAGTCAACAGTGATGAAGTTTCCAGCTCAGTTCTGACTTGATTTCTTAGTTTCCAGAAGCCCAAGCATGTGAAGTCTTTAGCAATAGGGTATTACCATCTAGTTCTGGTGGTCAATCAGGAGTTCCTCCCCTTAGACCATACCCCTCTTCCACCCCAGTATTCTGCACTCTACTTACATATCTAGTATTCTCTCTCCTACTCTCTTCCTTTTCTCATAGCCCCTTTCTGGCTTCTTGGTCTCTACTACTGAGATTTTTGAGTTTTGCCTGAGTAAAGATATATGGTCCTAAAGTGGAAGCTTCCTGACATTTGAAAGTTATTAACTATGCAGATTTTTTTTTTTTTTGTTATCATGACACTTACAGAAAAATCTGGTTGTAGGTGATATTTTCTACTTTTGCCTGACAGAAGTAGTTCATATTTCTATTTCTCTCCTGACTATACTTATTCCTCATAGGACATAAGTCAAAGCTAGGAATGTTCTTCATTTGGGAGCACCCACATTTATTATCTCTCTTTCCTTCTCCATGTCTCAGTAAAGCTCTCTCTTCTATTCCATTGTCTTTATCCTTTTTTGTTTTCCAAAATTTAGTTTTGGTTATAGTGAGAAAGAAGAAACAACAGAGTTTGATTTGTTGTTCATCTTAAATAGGTTCAAAAACAGGAAGAAAAATGTGATTCTACATGTCAAAATATTGGGTAACTTACAGGGAGAAATAAGAGGGCTGTAATCAGGGAGGGACAGGTTCACAACGTCTAGAACACTGGCATTGTCCCATTTCTCATTCTGAAGGATGCCATGTTGTATTTATTTGGTAATTATGTGTTAAGTGATGCATTTTAGCCTCTGCTTATAGTTTGTGTATATCATATACCAAGCTTTAACACAGGATTGGAACTCAATTATTTTTTTCTGACAATAGCATTTGGAAGGGACTGTTCAGGACTTTTTGCCCCATAGCTCTTCAGATACTTCTGTGTTCTTTTCCTTATATAATCTATCAATTTTACTTCTTTGGGTTCAATAGCATAAAATATCCAAAATTTAATTTTATGTTTCCAAATTTCATGTAAGTTAAGTTTTTTTTACAGGTTGAACTGTTCTAAACATAAAATTCAAAATCTGAAGTGCTATAAACATAAGCACGTTGGCCACCAACATAACACTCAGAACATTTCAAGTTTTGAAGCATCCAGATTTTGAATGTTTGTATTAGGGATGCAAAACTGCTAAAGTCTACGAGAATATTACAAAATTTGGATATCCTCCAACTCTAGTTCCAGGTATTTCAGATAAGGAATACTCAATCTTCACATACAAACAACGAACTCTTTAATGTAACTTACACAACTGAATTGAAATAAAATTCATTTTAAAACAATGAAAGTATTTTCTTTTTATAAAAGATGTTAGTTTTATTTATTCATAATAATTATAAAAATTTATGGAGGCTAGAGAGATGGCTTATTGGCTAAGGTGCTTGATGGCGAAGCCTAAGAACTCCTATTCAAATTTCCAGGTCCTATGTAAGCCAGAAGCACAGTGATACAAGCAAGCAATGTTGCACATGTGCCCAAGGGGCCACATGTGTCTGGAGTTCATTAGCAGTGGCTGAAGGCCCATTTTCTCTCCCTCTCTCTGCCTCTCTCTCTCAAAAAATAAATACAAAACATGTATGTGGATAAAATATGATGTTTTCATACAAATATACATTGTTTAATGATCAAATCAGGACTTTTTAAGATTTAACATCTTAAACATTTATTACATTTTTACCTAAGTATATTCAAAATATTCTAGCTATGTATAAATATACATATAATTTTGTTAACTGTAGCATCACATATATGGCTCTATAACCTCTTTTCTAACTGGAATGTTGCTGGAATATTGTGTTTGCTTTCTAACCTTTTGTTTGCTCTTGACCTTCTCAATTCTCTGGTAGTCAATGTAAGTTCTACTCTTTTTGTAGGACCTAATATGAAGTTCAGCAATTAGGTGAAAATTTACATTTCTAGAAAAATCTTCTCCTAGTTCTCTCAGTGCAGCATTTCCTTGTCCAAGTCTTCCAAGACTTGAATCCTTCTCAGAGCTGTAGGTTATACAAAGATGTGAAGAAAAGACCATTTTCAGACCACAGATAAGAAAATGTTCCTATATTATGTTATTGTTATTTTCTTTTCTGTGTTTTCTTCCTAAATTGTTAGCTAATTTAGGACAAAGAGAATCTGCTCATTTTTATGTATATTTTCATTGTTTGGCTCCATTAACAGATCAATAAGTACTTTTGCATTGATTCATTGAAATGATTTGTGAAGGATCAATAGGTATGCAGAGATGTTTGCTTTGTGAATCTTTGTACACATAATGCAATAATAAGCTTTGTAATCCCTTGAGGAGTGTTTTGTAGTTAATTGATATTTGTAAGAGGGCAATTAAAATAGGGAAAGATTGGATGGCAGCTGTCATAATTCACACTCATGTTCTCACATTTGTTTTGTTCCTGACATGGAATTGATCAGCACAGGTAGCTGTAATAGACAAAAGTAACAAGCTTGTTTTCATATTAGAGAAACATGTATTTATTGATATTTCCTTCTTTGGAGTTTGTAGGTCAATATGATGCAATCAGAGTTTGCAAGTCCTGAGATGTGGAATCTTAAAAATATTCTATCAATTAAGTAGAATTTCATTTTCTGTATCAATATTCTTATTACTATTCTCATTTTATTATTATTATTATTTTTTTTTGGTTTTTCGAGGTAGGGTCTCACTCTGGCCCAGGCTGACCTGGAATTAACTATGTAGTCTCAGGGTGGCCTCGAACTCTCAGTGATCCTCCTACCTCTGCCTCCCGAGTGCTGGTATTAAAGGCGTGCGCCACCACACCCGGCTCTCTCTCTCTCTCTCTTTTTTGAGACAGAGAGAGAGGGAGAGGAAGACAGATAGAGATGTGCGTGCCAGCAGTGTCTCAGCTGCTGTGAACGAAATCCAGATGCATGCACCCCCTTGTGGTCAAGTGCGGCATTGCACTCTTGCTTCACTTTGCATCTGGCTAAACGTGGGACCTGGAGATTGGAACCGCTGGAGATTGGAACCAGCGTTCTTACGCTTAAGAGACAGGCACCTTAACCCCTAAGCCATCTCTCCAGCCCTCTCATTGCATTTTACCTGAAACCCCTGAGGGTTTCTAAGGTCATCTGCTTCTTTGAAATTATCCCTGGCTTTGTGAAGAATTTTAAAGGACAAACAAAACAAGATTTCTGTTCCTGTCATTTTGGTTGCCTAGTACTCTGTGGTGAGTTTGAAAGCTAAAGAAAAGAATTCTGACAACCACTGATATGTTTTCAAATAGAATCAATTTCTAACCATACCTTTCTTATTTAATTAAAACACTTAGAACATTAAGTTAATGATGTCAAATCCGTGAGTTTAATTTAAAATAATCTATCATCTATAACTCTCTCTATCATCTATTTTTATTATCTATCTTTTATCTATCAGTTATCACTTATTTATGATTTCAAAGTGTCAAATATTTTATGTTAAAAGTTATTTACACATTCCAGAATTTGTAATAAATAATATTCCTAAATATTATACACATTCATCTTATTGATGCACCGCTGTCTAGAAAGCTCAGTGTGTACTCTTGAAGCTAAATCTTGGGAAATGAATGCCAAGTTTTCTGGCTTCCAGCTTTAGGTTTTAAGGAAAATATTTACAGTAGATTCTTAATATTTTAGTGTTGTTTACAAAAATATTTTATTTTTGAATGTTTTTTAGTGAAGCAGAAGCTATGTGTAGGTACAATCAATAAATTAAATGTAGCTCATAGCACTCCCGAATACAGAAAAGCACTAATACATTTTTCCAGTTGGGTATTTTGCTTTTCTTTCCTACTGTTGTCCACTTCCTTCCCTTTGTTTCTTCTTTCCTCTTTCTAAACATTTTTCTTCATTTAATCTTTCAATTTCATAAAGATGCTGAGGAGCTAACTACTTGTATTCTCCATGTGATGGCATCTTCCATCAGGGAACAAGGAAACACATGTTTTTCTATGTGTTTATTTTTCTTGTTCAAATTTCATATTGTACTATTGTAGTTAGCTCCACGTTGCTGGGATTAACATCCAAACCAAACAAAGTTTATGGGAGGAAGAATTTATTTCAGCTCAAATATCCAAGGGAAGTTCCCTAATGGTAGAAGAGGATGGCTGCCTTTCACAGATCCAAGCAGAGAGAAACCACCACCAGCCAGCCACAATCCATGTCCCACATTCCCCATTGATGAAGATCCCTTTGGAAGAGGGAGGACGGGGAGGAGGATAAGGGAGCCAAAACTATGAATGTAAAATCAGAATAATATAAATAAAATAAATTATAAAAAAAGAAATGATTTTAAAAAAGCAACAAACTGCAGCTATCTAGGCAGAGCTCAGGCTTCTCTGCATACCTTTGGACTTGAAATAAGATCTTTCCCCAATCACACATTAGGGCTGGACTCCAGGACATATCCCCAGTGACACCTCCTCCAGCCAGGCAGCTGGAGACAATAAAACACCTGAGTTTATTGGAGGAAATACATTCAAATTATCAAATGTATATTGTAGCTTTAATAAAAACAAAGTCGTACCTTGGTAAATGGCATTAACTATGACTTCGATTTTGTTTTTCTTCATATAATAATCTGATTTGATAAAATTATATGAAGTAGCCTATATAAAGCTAGCTAGATTTTGGGGTCACCTTTCTACAATTTTAAGGTCCCATAAATAAATTGGTCCATTCAAAATTTTACATTTGGTTCTGTCAATATTTTTCCTGTTAAAAATATATATTATTTTCTAAAAGTCGGGCATGGTGGCGCACGCCTTTAATCCCAGCACTCGGGAGGTAGAGGTAGGAGGATCAGCATGAATTCAAGGCCACCCTGAAACTACATAGTTAATTCCAGGTCAGCCTGGGCCAGAGTGAGACCCTACCTCGAAAAACCAAATATATATATATATATATATAATTTTCTAACATTTTATATTGAGACATTTAATATGTGAATATACTGTAATTTCATCACATTTCCATCACACTACCTCTTTTGTCCCCCTCCTCCACCTCCATGTCTCTGAACACCCTCTTTTTCCAAGTAGCCCTTTTTTCTCTTTGATGCTGTCTCATTCCTTTTGTCTTCCTCTGTCCTCCATGTGAAATGTTGATGGGCTCAGAACTGTAAAGATCTTGTGTGTATAATGGCAATCACTATGAGGTCATAAATGTGCCGGTGATTTAATGTCCAGAGGATAGTGCCCCAAAGTACTCTTTTCCTCCATCTAGCTGTTACATTCTGTGCATCCCCTTTTCCCACAATGTTCTGAGTCTTGGGGGTGAAATACAGATGTCTTGCTTAAGGCAGAGCTTTCAACTGCCTCTTAATTTCACCTATGATAAGTTTTGTGATCCCTCAGTGTGAATTGCTATCTTGCCAAAGAAGCTTCTCTAGCTTGGAGTGAGAGCAGAATTAACACTCTTTCTGCCATTTCCTCTAAAATGTTCCCTGAGCCCTGCTGGGTGTGAAAGAGATGACTAGTCCAGTGCTAAGCCCTGGGCTTTTTCTCCTTCTAATCACTTTGAGGAATCTTGGGTCTCCCCCTATTTAGCACTGTCTATGAAAAGAAGTTTCTCTAAAGGAAAGTGAGAATAGCATTAATAAATGAGCACAATCAGAGAGTCGTTGGTTTTCCCTATAACTTATGTACCACTATTGTACCCGTGGGCACATCTTCCTTGGCTAGTTGATTGTGTAGTTTGCAGGATCTACTGTACTTGTTAAGACTGTTGATTTTTTTTCTCCCCTTAAGGCTTCTATTTCACTTTCCAACACTATGACAGGTAGCCAGCAGGAAAGAGATTTCCAACTCAGTTCCAAGTTGAATTTTCAGTGTCTAAGACTGAAGAATGTAGTGTCTTCAGTCAAAGGGTCTTACCATGCAGCTCTGGTGTGTAGCCAAGAGCTTTGTTTTGGGGACCTCATTGGCCTACTGAACCACCAACTTACAATGTGCAAGTTGTTTCTGTCAATAATATTTATATATTTTTAAAATTTGTACTGCATTGCTTTTATATT
>PVKW010009860.1:36040-61808 GCA_004027895.1 Orientallactaga bullata
TCAGGTTCGCTGAGATGAACTTCCAGACCAGGCACAGTTATGGAGGAAGGGATATTATTTATTGAAACTTACAGATCCAGGGGAAGTTCCATAAAGGCAGGAAAAGCAGCCTGCTCTTCACAGGGCCAAACAGAGAGAGAGAAAGCCAACCAGCCACCACAGCACACAGAGCAAAACTACAGCCAAAAGGTCACACAGCTCACTTCAGGAACTCCTGCTAGGCACATTTGCATATCTTTACAATGGAATCTCAAACCATCACCACACCTTTAAGACCGGCCCCCAGTGACCTTGCCTCTAGCAAGGTAATTGCAGATGCAAACTATAACTAATAAAACACTGAATATATTGGGGGACATATATTCAAACTACCACAATTAGTGATCATGTTTTTAAACCATGGGCCTATTTTGTTAGAAGAAATTTTATTAGATAAATCTTAACTATCCATTGAGTGACTCAAATATCAATAACACCAGTAAATATTTAGGTGCATAATTCTTTTAACAGATTTATATTGGTATATTACTTAACCAGCAGCAAGTTAGTACTACTACTATTCATATTTTTTAAATAAAGTTACTAAAGTACAGGAAGTTAGATATTTACTTTTGGTATCGTGTGTGTGTTTGTATGAGGGTGTGTGTTTTTTGTAGTATACTTATGTGTCTATGGGTGCATGTGTGTGTAATCAACAGGTTGATGTCTTAGATATTCATCTACAACTCTATACCTTATTGTGAGACAGGGTATCTCACTGAACACAGAGCTGAACACTTCTGCTAGAGAAGTTAGCCAGCCAGCCTGGGAATCCTCTTGTCTTTACCTTCCTACTGCTGGGATTATAGACGCATGACACCATATCCAAAATTTTGTGTGAGCACTGTGAATCTGTGGTGGCTTGAATGTAAGATATCCCCCACAGAGTCACATGTTTAAATATTTAACCTGCTGCTGAAGGTGCTGCTTGGGAAGATTGTGGAACTTTTAGTGGGTTGAGCTGTCCTGGAGGAAGTGTGTCACTGGGGTTTGCCTTAAGGTTTATAGTTGCTGTTCTCTCTCTCTCTCTTTCTCTCTGTCTCTGTTTCTCTCTCTCTCCATGCTGATGTAATAATCTGGTGCCAACTTCATGTTTCTGTCATGCTGGACTCCATGATGTTATTTACTCTCTGGAATTGTAAGAAAAACATTTTTTTTTCCTTCTACAAACTGCTTCTGGTGAGGAATTTTGTCCCAGAAACGAAAAAGTTACTAATACAGAATACGGGTACTGGGAGTGGAGCCACTGACACAATAAACATAAATATTTGGTTCTTAATGATTTGGAACTGATTTTCAGGAAGAATGTGGAAGGAGTTGGAACTTTGGAGGGGAAGCCTTGCAATACTATAAGAGCTTAATGGGCCATTCTGTTGGGAGTCGGGGAGACTGGAAGGCCTATAGAAATGTGGATTGTGGAGTTTAGGCTTATGAGGTCCCAGAGGGGAACAAGGACTTAAATCAGGAACTTCTAGGAAGGTCATGTGATATTCTTTATTTTACCCTTGTCTTGAGAAATTGAGTGAAGTTAAACTTAAAAGTATTGGACTAATGTATTTGCTGGAGGAAATTTTAAGGCAGTATGGCTCCGAATCTGTAGCGTGATATCTTTTAGCTGCTTCAACTAAGTCCTACATTAAAATAGATCAAAATACAGGGAAGATATGACATATATAAAATTTGGTACAGAAATAAATGTAGGCTAATTTAAAGTTCCCAGGCTCAGAGACTGCAGCTATTTCAGCTGAAAATGGGAGAGCGATTACCACCATTAAAGGGACAATATCAAAGATGTCCTGAGGACAAGACCTAAACTTAGTGACCCAAGATGGAAAAAATGAAAATTCCTTGGACAGAAAAAAGCTTGAAAGAAGAAGGCTGAAAGAGGACTCTGCTCCCCAATATTGATGAAACTTGGTTCTAATACTAAGGAACCATAGCCAAACATACAAGTGAATACTGAGGGTCAGTAAGTAAAAGGCCCTCATCAGGGCGTCCAGGCAGCCAGGAATAAAAGGGGGTGTGGCTATGTGGCCCACCACTGAGAGGGCAGCTCACTGCAGAAAAAGGTCTTTTTCCTTCAGTGAATCCTTCCTAGAAGCAAACTCATAGACCCTCCCAAGAGGAATATTTATGGATTCATCATCTGATGAAGTTGACAACATTATTTACCAATTATAGTTATGTACCTTACAAAATTTTTCCAATCTTTCCCCTTTGAAGCTATTAATTTTTATATTTATGCCACGTTCTATTCATGCCCCTATTTTTATTTATTTTGTTTGTTTTCAAACTTTATGAATAATTATTTGACTTGTCTTTATGACAAGCCATCTTGGTTTTAACTTTTTGTGGTAGTAGGTTAAGTAATGTGCCATGCACATTGCAACCCAAATCATCTAATTCATTTCTGCGCATATGCTGCCAAGAACAGTTCACAATGCTTGGATTTGATTTTGATAATATTTCAAAATAATTTCTTGGTTGAATTTGTGCAGACATAAGTACTCCTAGAGTAAGCTTTCAAAAACACAGTTATATTTTAAGTTTAAGAATTAAATATGAAAATAAAGAATTGAAATATAATAATTTAAAGGTTAATTGATCTTTCAGAAATTAGTTGAGATGGGAGCTCTGGGTATTGGTCTATTTTTGCCTAAACCATCTGGGATTAATGTCTGAGTTCAGAGAGTTACATCATTGACAAGAAGAAACAGGAAATAAATCTGACCAACATCTGTTTTCCCCCTTAGAATAATTCATCTATTTGGATCCTGTCCTTCACAGCTGTTTCCCCTTTTGTTTTATAAACCTTAAAATTTCCTGGTAATCATCATTCCTCTAACCCCAGCGATATTGGATGGTGACAGGAATGACTCTCTGGCCTCCTTTGGCGGTTTATATGCCCATGACTACTTAGTCTCAAATATCATTATGACAAATGCAAAAATAATATTAGATCCACTATAAAGTTATCACATAGGCAGAAGGCATGAAATACAGTATATTACAGCACTATAAACCACAATACATGGTCAGAATGTAACATGCAAGCTGTCATTCATCCCAAAACAAGCCAAGACAGAGAACTCTAGTATTAAATAAGCAATATTTTTTACTATTTAAAAATTATTATACTTTTTTTTTTCAAAGTAGGGTCTCACTCATGTCCAGGCTGACCTGGAATTCACTATGTAGTGTCAGGGCGGCCTCGAACTCCCAGCAATCCTCCTCCAGAAAGCCTCCCAAGTGCCGGGATTAAAGGTACGCACCACCACACCTAACCTTAATTTGTATACTTTTTAGTGTGTTTTTGTCACTCAATAATAACAAGCTATTGTTATATGCCTTTTAAGTTTCAATGTTTTGTGTATGTCTTTCTCAGAGTAGAGATGAACATATTATTTTGGTGCTGAAAGATGGAGTTCAAGATGTTAGCAACTACAGTTCCATGGCTACTTAGCTCTGCTTACTGCATTTCTACCTCTGTTTCAAGATGCAGCTTGAGGATGCTAAGAACGGGAGACTGGTTTTGATATCTGTTGCAGTCATGTTTGCCTTGCTACAGAAATCACCCGAACAAGAGCAGCTTTTGTGAAAATAAAAAGAGTTTATTTTGGCTTACAGACTCGAAGAGATGCTTCATGATGGTAGGAGAAAACGATGGCATAAGCAGAGTTTGCTCTGCATGATCCGCAGATATTTTTCCATCTAGATACTCATCCAGGGGTTCTGCTCCTGCTGCTGCTGCAGGACTGCTATGTATCTCCCCATCTAGGATGGTTGCCTCTGGGCTGGCTTGTGCTGCTCATGTCTACCGCTGGAGCCAAATCTCTGGTTGTGCCCGGCTTCCAGTCAGCACTGTGGCCTTTGCCTTTCCATCAACCATACCTGGCTCTACCTATAGTATACATTCTTTCAGGGGAGAAAAGCAAACTGTATACTCAGAGAAAATAATGGCCCACCCCTAGGACAACTTAATTTTTTCTTCTGTGTTTCTTAGGCTTTAAAATTTTCCAGAAGCTTTTTAGTGCAGCACTTTGGCTTTGTGCTGATGTTATCCCTAGAAACTCTGGCTCAACACAAAGCTTGCCATATTAGCCATTGAGTGACTTAAAAAGACCCTTTTGTCTACTTTGCCTTTCTCTCATCCTCTCCTGGTTGCTTTTGCACTTCACAAACCAATTATAATCCTGGTTAAGACTGACTACATCTGACAAAGCCTCTCCTACCTGCTACAGATCATGTCCCACTATGTGCTCTGCAAAATCACTACAGCTACCTACAAACCCAGAAAGCCCTGCCAGATCAACTCTTTCTTCCGTTCTCCCTCCCTTCCTCTCTCTTTCTTTCTTTCTTTCGTTCTTTCTTTCTTTCTTTCTTTCTTTCTTTCTTTCTTTCTTTCTTCCTGTCTCTTCCTCCCTCTTTCTTCCTCTCTCTCTTTTCTCTTTCTTTCTTTTTTCTCTATCCTTCCTTTGCTTCCTTCCTTCCCTCCCTCCTTCCCTCTCTCTCTTCCTCCCTTCATTCCTTCTTTCCTTCCTTCCTTTCTTTCCTTTCTCCTCTCTCTCTCTTTCTCTTTCTTTCTTCTTTCTTTCTTTCTTTCTTTCTTTCTTTCTTTCTTTCTTCCTGTCTCTTCCTCCCTCTTTCTTTTTCTCTCCCTTTTCTCTTTCTTTCTTTTTTCTCTATTTTTCCTTTGCTTCCTTCCTTCCCTCCCTCCTTCCCTCCCTTCCTCCCTCCCTCCTTTCCTTCTTTCCTTCTTTCCTTCCTTCCTTCCTTCCTTCCTTCCTTCCTTCCTTCCTTCCTTCCTTCCTTCCTTCTTTTCTGTCTTTCTTAAACATAGTTGTTTTAATTAGTCAGTGATTTGCATGTGTGTACACACATGTGCCCCAGGTTGCTAATGAATACCAGACTGCCAAGAAATATCAAACGTGCCACTTTTGTGTCTGTTTTCACATGGTGCTGGGGAATTGAACCCAGACCAGCAGGCTTTGCAAACAAGTGTCTTTAACTACTTAGCAATCTTTCCAGCCCTTAAAATCTTTCTTAACTACCCAGTGAACACAGTCCTATCTGGCACAGTGAACTGGACATCAGACACTGGCTCTCTCATGCCCAGTTTCCTCAGTAATGCATGTCTCTCTATATTATCTTCAAGCCCTTGATATTCATGGAGATCTTTGGAAATAACCCAGTGTCTCTAATGGCTTTTATGAGCCAGCCAATCCATCAGGGATGATTTCTCTCATATTTCTTCAGGTTATGCAACCTGTCTCAATGACAGATGGATAGTTGCATTATTGTTTCTCTGTTTGCACAACATTCAGACTCATCCCATCTGCACCAGTGTTACACAGCCTTACAATCAGGCTGTAAGAGGCTCTTTGATTTCTTGTTTAAGAGAATTCTCTGTTTCAGGCAGTTCAGATGCTGAGTGAACCTAACTAGTGTACTTTCCTATTCTGGGTCATTATTAGGGTCCCATGTACATGCTGAATCATGGATTTTCCCTTTAAAACATAATTTCTGACCTGAGTGGTATCTTATATCATTCTACTTTTCTTTCTTCATCCTCCTTGTGTAATTCTTTGCATGGGATCCAAGGTTTGGGTCCTAGGAAGGGCTCCTTAGTACAAATCTAATTTGTATTCTCTTTCTCTTGAATCCTTCCAGCTGTAAGAAACAGCAAGAAAATGCCTCCATCCCATCCTCCAATTTTATTCCACTTTCTTTTCCACAAAAAAAATTAATAACATCTACACATCTTTTCCCTATTGTAATATCTCACTTTTACAGGCAGGTACCTTCTGGACAGGCAACTCAGCCTCAATTCCATTTCTTATTGCCTATAGTAAAGGCCATACAGCATTCCTATCATAGTTTGCTCATGTTCCCATCTGATATATGTCACTTTTATAGATGGCAATCTATTCTTTGGTCCATCAGTGGTCTTGGGACATCATGAACCTTGCATGGCAAGCCTCTTTCATCCAGAAGGCATGCCTCTGGCTGGAGCTGTGACTTAGTGGTTAAGGTGCTTGACTGTGAAAGCTAAGGACCCAGATTTGATTCTCCAGGTCCCACATAAGCCAGATGTACATGGTGGTGCATGCATTTGGAGTTCATTTGAAGTGGCTAGCAGCCCTGGCACTTTCATTTTCAAACATACTCTCCCTTTCTCTTCTTCTAACTGTCTCTAATAAATAAATAAAAAATAAATCTTAAGTAAATGTTTAGAATAAAAGAAGGCATACCTCCCAATGGCTAGTTAGAAGGCAGCCATCCTGAGATTTCTCTCCAAGGATAATTCTCTCCCAGATGTCCTGACCTTGGTTACATGACCTATCACCCATCATTGGTAGCATATCATCACCATTACAGAAGTAGACACATCACAACATGCCATATAACATGGTTGCCATATCAGGATTATCCCTATTAGACACTCTACCTGCCTCAGTGTCAGGACTTGGTATACATTATAGAGGCCATATATTGTAGTCAACTTCATGTTGCTAGGATAAATGTATATCCAGACAGAGTTCATGGGAGGGATGGAATTATTTCTAGCTTACAAATTCAGGGAGTCCTATCCATAGTATTCTGACTTAGTTCCCAGTACCAGGTGTGAGTTCTCTCCCACTGGGCAACTCTCATGTCCAATCTGAGAACAATTGGCTACCTGCATAGGTATGTGCTATATTGTACAGGAATATACTCCTTGACTTTTCAACTTGCAGGATCTCCTACTTATTCGTGCTGTACCCACTGTTATCCACTAGCAACAATCCTAGGACTTTCTAGAACTATGAGGACTAACCAGGAGGGTACTGGTTTCCCTCTCAGTTCTAGCATGGTCTCTCAATGACCTGTGACCACAGGCTGTGCTGTCTTCAGCAATCAGGTATTTTTCCTTTTACCTCTGGAAGGTAACCAAGTACTTTGGCAATGACCTGCATTATTATGGGAACATTGTGGGTCTTCCTGACAGACAGATTACTGTGGGGGATAACTCAATTCTGGCCCTGGGATTCATCAGCCAAAGTTCATGGTTTGATGGTCAAGCTTTATCCACCTTTTATTGGGCTCTGTTTTCTTGAGATGGTGGTCCTCACTGAGCCTGAAGCTGCTGCTTTTAATCAAACTGGCTGTGCAGTGAGTCCAGGGTTTCTACTGTCTTCATCTCCTTCAGGATTGGGGTATCAGGCATGCCATGAATTTTTACGTGAGTGCTAGGAATCAAACTCAAGTCCTCATTTTTATATGAAAAACACACTTAACAATTGAGACATCTCCTCAGGCCCTAAGATATAGTCATTAAGGTACAAACTGGCCTTGTTTTTTTTCTTTCTCATAAGACATCTCTTTATGAATGCATATAGTTCTGATATACTGGTTATATCAGTTAATTTTCTTATTGTGATCACAAACTACCTAAGAGAAGCAACTTAAAACAAGAAGAGTCCAAGCTAGGGATGGTGGAAATGGTGATATGTGATTATAATTCCAGTGCTGGGGAGACACAGGTAGATCCCTGCATCTTGCAGGTCAGCCAGTGTAGCCTACTTGGTAAGTTCTATGCCACTAAGAGATCTTGTCTCAAAAAAAAAAAAAAAAAAAAAAAAAGGGCTGGAGAGATGGCTAAGTGGTTAAGACGCTTACCTCCTAAGACTAAGAACACTGGTTCCAATCTCCAGCGGTTCCAATCTCCAGGTCCCACATTTAGCCAGATGCAAAGTAACGCAAGGGCGCAATGCTGCACTTGACCACAAGGGGCGCACGCATCTGGATTTCATTCACAGCAGCTGAGAGGCTGCTGTCGCGCCCATCTCTGTCTTCCTCTCCCCCCCTCTCTCTCTGTCTCTCTCTGTGTCTCTCTCCAAAAAAATAAAGTGCATGGTGACCAAAGAATGGCATATTTAAGGCTGCCCTTGGCCTCTATTTGCATGTGCACCCCACACAGAAATGATCCTCTGTAAACATGTACACATCTATATACATACAAAAGAAAGGAAGAATTCACTTTACCTCATAGTTTGAGTTATACTCCATCATAAGGGAAGTGTCTGTGTGGCGCAAGGAACATAAAACAGTTGGCAATATTGCATATGTGGTCAGGGGCAGAGATAGAAAAATGCAGGTGCCCCCTTTCTCCATTTTTTCTTGTTTCATTTCAGTCTGGAACCCCAGTCCATTAGTTGGTGCCATCCATATTTAGGGTGAGCTTTCCTTCCTCACAATCACACTCAGAGGTGAATTTCATAATATAAACCTAATCAGGTTGAAAAAGAAGGTTCAGCATCATATTCGTATAAGGATACTTAATTTTTTGACAGCAAACATTTATTCTGATTGAAATGGTAGTTATTCTCTATCTCATTGAATTGACCAGTTCTTAGGAGAGGAAGATTAACTATTTCTAAAATCACCACCTACTGAATACATGTTTATATTTAGCTATTTATCAATAAAGAATGCACTAAGAAATCTTGAGTTCAGCTGTGAATTGAAAGTTCATTTCCCAGGGAAAGAGCTATGCCCTTCACTCCTTTTTGTTAGTCAAATTTCGCAAAAGTATGAATTGAATTCTGCCTACTGAATATGGAACTCTGTAAATTGTATCTAGGCAATTATACTTGCGTTATTTCACAGAAGCAATGATCTCATGCATAAGACTGTACATGCTAGTTTATATGGCTGCATCAAAGGGTGGCACTAAGTAAATTAAAACCCTGCACATAGTCACTGAATTTAACTTAGTAGCAGCAAAATATTCAGCTACCTAGATTCTTCCTTTTCATGGTGTTTCTTATAAAGTTCTCATGATAATTCCCTAAATATCTCTTTTTTAAAACATATTATTTATTTATTGAGAGAGATCATGCCAGGGCTCTAGCTGCTGCAAACAAACTTCAGACACATGTGTCACCTTGTGCATCTGGCTTTATGTGGGTACTGAGGAATCCAACCTTGGTCCTTTGGCTTTGCAGGCAAGCGCCTTAACCACTAAGCCATCTCTTTAGTACTAAATGTGTCTTTTCAGCAACTGATTAGATAGCCATTATTTGGAACTTTGGTCTTGGGCATTTCCACAAGAAATTATTTTGACATGGTATATAACCAGAAGATTGTTTTCCTTTAACATTTTCTCAGTTATAGTATCAAAGAAACATAAATATGCTTAATTTAACAAAGAGTGGTATAAAATAAAGTTATAGTTAGTTTTATTCTCATAAACATTCTACTTAATACATATCTGGAAGGTTTTCCATTGTGGGAATTCAACAAAAGGGAAAATTGAATTTTCTTTGATACTACCTCAAAAATGTTTATTTGGTGGAACTTAGTAAAACATATTTAAGTTTCAAGGACATGCTCTACCTTTCTAGGCTACAGGTCTAGACTTACCACAATTAATCAAGGGGAGTAGGTTATATGTAGTGTCAAGACTCCCCCTTCTTTTCCTTTAAAATCATGCCAACCTTTCTCTCCACTTTCCAACATCCTCTGAAAGTTTTGTGACATCATGGATATTTTTTTTCTAGGTTCCCCTTGTTCTCATATCTTCTTAAAAATATCACTGGCATAAAGAGGTTGTGATTAATATACCTGTTGACTCTTCCTCACAATGGCAGATATATTTCTGTGTGAATTTTGGATCATACTGTACCATCAGAGCTGCCTAACCGAAAGCAAATCATCATCTGGTCCCCAGATGGATTCTTAGAACACTTCGAACTAGTTTTTGAGAATTTTGCAATGAGGAGACTTCATGGAAATATAGATGACAACAGTTAGGTGAGACCAGAGTTGAAAGATAAAAGACTGAAATCACAGGGTAATTAAATGTAAGTAAACAACAAATAATGTTTTAATGCTATTATGCCCCATGCAATAATTATAACAGACTTGTATGTAATATTACACCACGTTTATTTCAAATTCAGATTTAAGTGAGCATTCTGTAATTCAATTTGCTAAATCAAACAAGATTATATCAGTGGAACGGTGATTTCTTACCTTAAATGGGGTCACATTTGTTGCCAAGTACATGGTCTTCTTGAGCTCTCTATGTTACCTTCATACTCTATAAGACTTTGAGCTTTTACCACTGTGTTTTACAAAGGAACTGAGTCTTTATGGACATTCAGTTATAAAATGTAATGTTTTTAGTTATATAAAGCAAATGTAATCATTTTAGCTGAAATCAGTCCGTGAAATTCCCTGTCTGGTTTGTTCTTTGAGCATTTGGATTTCCTTTCCAAAGTTCACTCTCCCACACTGTGCTGGAGTCCTTTCCTCTGATCTATCTGGCCTCCTTACAGTCTTTTCAATGCTTATCTTGCCAGGAAGTAACATCAGTGAAGAGATCTGGGTTTAGATTTGTTAGAGGCCTTTAAATCTTGAGGATTTCTTTGTAAACAAATAAGTACACCTCTGTGACTAAATCCTAAACCAAAGACAAAATGTTGGTGGTAGGGAAGTGTTTACAGTATTAATTGCTAAAGTTTGGAGCCAATCATGATGTTTAACAATAAAATAAGAACAACAAAAAAAAAACTTGTGACATATCTTTCCACATGCATTAGTTTATCCCTGTTCTGCTTGTGAAAAAAAAATCATATGGAAAATGTCTGAGTTCAATCAGAAGAGAATTTGTATATAGAGTTTTACCATGGCATGTAAGAGCCATATGCATGGAAAAAGTATAACAGGGCAGATATAAATCAAAATTGTATATTAATGTTTACCTGTGGTTTCTGAAGTTGTACAGCATGATTTTCTTTATATTTCTTGTGTACTTTCTTCCTCCTGAAGTTTTCTTCAAAAAGAAAACAAAGGTCTACATTTAATTCTGTAACCACATTTTGAATTTCCAGGTTTTATGGATTTTTAAAAATGTCTACACTCGGCTACTAAAATTGGATTTTCTTCTATTAGTTTTTTTCTGAGTTCTAAAAGTAGTAGACATTAGAAGTCATAGTGAATTGTATGATATATCCTTATAGAGGATTCTGAAGTAAGGCAGGTGGCAAGATTTGTTAATAATTTCTTAAGTACCTTATATCCATTGAAGGTATTCAGAATTGAGAGATTAGGTTAGGAAAATTCATGGAGAGATTATTTTGGAAAATTTATCTCTTCCACCTTGAGAAAGTGATAAAAACAATTTTTTCCCATTATCATAAACCTGGTAAGAGAACTTTCAACTACATAATTCACAAAGTTGCATCTATGTCTCTTGCAATTGGAGTAACTGATATCTTACTCCCATATAGGAATATATAAAAAGTAAGAAGTCTACAGTTTTATTGTTTCAGTGGTAGAAGAAAAAATACTGATGACAACATGATAGCTTACATTTCATTATAGCAGGATAAATAGATCAGGGAAGTTTTCTGTGGACAAATGAGACCCACATATACCAGAAAAAAAGCCAGAATGAAGTGAACTTAAATTTTGCTTAATAGAAACTCCTGCAAAAGCAAATCTACCTTTAGGTAGAGAATTGGTAGCCAAACCTTGCTGGAGGTGAAGGGTAAGACAGCTATGAATCAGAAAAGACCTAACTAAGGGGAGGGACTCCAAATAATCCACAAGAATTTCCATAAGACAAAAAGAAAAATAATAGAATTTATGCAGTGTTTATGCCCAGAGTATTATTGACATGTAATGTGATGCTTCTAGACAAATAAGAACTTCACAACCTTCTTTGTTTCCTCTCCTTTCCATTTTCTAACACTAGATGGGCCAGAAACCTGAGTTTTCAAAATAACATTGGGAAAAGAGCTGCACAGAAAAACAGTGATGATTGCTCCCCTAAGGGAAAATGAGAGCTACTGCTGGGTTTGATTAGAAATGTTGAGTATTATATACGACTGGACACCTAAATACAGTAGTAAGACTATTTTGTATGATCATGGTAGCAGATTCTGAAGACAGCCTGCCATGATTCCTCAGTTCTTACTACTTCCTTATACAGTGTCCAAGTAACTTCCAAGTAAAAGTGAAAGCAAGTCTATTTCAAAGCAGTTTCTGATGTAAATCCTGTGATCAACCTGATCCCAATGAATGGCTGATGGGAAATGACGGGCAAGTATTTCAGCTCACTTGTTTCTCTGATGAGATAGCTTCAAGATATATGTTGCACTGTTACCCAGTGTCTTCTGCTAGGCTTAAGCCTCAGGTGCTTGCTGGAGTAACCTGCTCCATTCAGTATACATTATTGGCTTTTTTATCCACTGTCTTTCTTACATACCCATCCTTTTATAAGTACTTCTTGGAATTATGTCCAAATAACTAATTTTATTAAATCTTTGCTTTAATGTCTTCTGGCCAGGAAACCCAACTTTTAACAGGTGGTACCAGAAATACTCTTCACATGGATGCTCTTATGATAAGATTTTGGAATTGGATCATAGATGGCCAGGTGGTAAATTATGGCTTACTGGCACATCAAAATTACTAAGTCTTTATCTTGTAAAGTATTGAGATGACATAAATGTAGAAGGAGTTCAAGGGACTCATAGCATGTTTGCAGTACTTGAGCCTTGCAGAGACAATGGTATCTAAAAGATTGAAGTCTTGTTAGTTGTCAATAATTGACATTACAATTTTGAGGAAAGAGTATAAGAGGTTCAGTTTTCTTGTTAACTAAAACAATACTCTCTATAACAGTACTTCAGGAAGCTCCTTATTCCATGTACCTAGAGAGCATGCTGTGGTGAATGTCAGTTATGCATATTAATGCTCAGAGAAGCATCAAAGAAGGTTGTGTTCATAGTGCTGGAAAGTTTACTATGTGAAAACCTTCATAGGGAATTAATACAGCTCTGAGTTCCAGGCTAAGGATATTTGGATGGATACACTTGAGAAAATTCAAAATCCCAGATTATACCAAACTCTATAGGCCAACATACATGGCTCTCTCCCCTTTTAGGGAAGTGTGGCTTCCCATCATCTGGATAGCATACAAGAACCACCTGATGCCAAGTTTTCCCAAGATGATGAATTCTTTTTATTAAATAAGTCCTTGAATTCTCTCTGACTTCCAAATTGATAATGAAAGTTGTCTTATCTGGCTGAACAGATAAGTGATGGTTTCAAGAAAAAATTATTGTCCCTGCTACTAGAATGAAAAAGACTGTTTATACAAAGAACTGAAGATCTGGTTACCATATGCTAGCAAGAATGAGGAGAACATGTCTAAGAATAGAAAATGAATAATAAAATATAGAAAAGATTAAAGCTTATTCATCCTTTTCTCAGTCCTTAACTCCGATTTCAAAGCTTGGAGAATTGAAGCTTGTGTACTCAATCCCTTTTTTGTCAAGAAAGCTTGAAAACAAGGAAGTAAGTGAGATAAAACTGTGAATCTACCTTAGAAAGACACTTAAAACGTTAAAACAACTCAGAGGGGCCTGGAGTGATGGCTTAATGATTAAAATGCTTGCCTGTAAAGCCTAAGGACCCAGGTTTGATTCCCCAGTACCGATGTAAGCCAGATGCAAAAGGAGGTACATGTGTCTCGAGTCCATTTTCAGTGGCTCTAGCCCTGGTGGGCCTCTCTTTCTTTCTTTCTTTCTTTCTTTCTTTCTTTCTTTCTTTCTTTCTTTCTTTCTTTCTTTTTGCTTTCTTTTCCTTCTTTCTTTCTGTCTCAAATAAATAAAAAAATATTTTTAAATACTTTCAAAAATCTTAGATAGTAGGCATATAAAAACTGATTAATGGTTCCCTATGCTGATGGTGTGTGGGCGGGCACTGCAGTGTGGAGTGAGTAGGCCAGACCCTTGTTTCCTGGCTTCTCCCAGCTCCCAGGTGGGCTGCATTGTGTGTGGGTAGGCACAGCAAGGAGTGAGTAGGCTAGATCCATGTTCCCTGGCTCCTCCCAGTCCCATGGTCCTGATAGGTCCCATTGCACCTTCCTTGGTGAGGCCTGGTCACTGTATGTGCTGTGGAATTGGGCCTTTTGCTTGGGTATCCTGACTGGCCACTGGATACCAATATCCCTGATCACCTGAGGTAGAGGGGGCCTGGGCCAAAGGACAAAAACTTTCTTCCTCCTCAATAAAATAAAGAGTCCCCCTAAAATGGGCAGAAAACAACACACAAAAGCGGGAAAAAAAAAGGTCAGAAAACTGAGAGATCTCCACCAAGGATGCCTGGTCCTACAATGGAAGCCTCCAATGAAATCATAGCGATATCAAAAGAAATTCATTCCCAAAATGAAAATAAAGCAACCAATGAAACCCTGATAAAAAAAAATTGCTCAACTGGAAGCAAAAGAACCAACAATCATATCAATGAAATTGAACAGAATTATCTCCTAGAGAATTCAGATTTTGACATTAGGATTAACTTGATCAAAGAAAATGTTAGAACCCTCCAAAGAGATATGGATAAATTAAATGTGAGTCAAGAAATGGAAGATCTCAACAACTGGTTGATTAAGCTTAATGAAGATTTGATCAAATGCAAGAGTGAATTCCAGGAAGCATCAAGAAAATCAGAACTCAAATAAAAATCTTACCTCAAAAAATAAATGGATACAATGCAAAATAACACAACAGAAAACAAAAATAAAATAGAAGTTACAAGAACCTCTCTAGAACCCCTCACCAACAGAGTTACTCATGCAGAAGACAGAAGCACTGTCCTGGAAGACAATGTAGAAGAAATTGATCAGGAGACCAAAAAACTTTGCTAAGTTAAAAAATCAAGTGAACAGAATAGATATACCAGAAGCAGAGGACATATAAGCCAGAGGCATAGAGAACATATTCAACAAAATTATTGAAGAAAATTTTCCAAATACCTCAAAAGAGAGGCCCATCCAGATACAAGAAGCCCACAGAAAACCAAACAGACAGGACCAACGAATAAACTCTCCAAGACACGTCATAGTTAAAACTCTTAACAACGAAAACAAAGAGAGAGTGGTAAAAGCAATAAGAGAGAAACAACTCACAACATACAAAGACAATCCAACAGAATTACATCAGATTTCACAATGGAAACACTTCAAAGTCTATAAAACTATGACTTCCAACCCAAGATACTCTACCAGCAAAAGTATACCTCATAATAGATTGTGAAAGAAAAACTTTCCATGAAAAAAAGTCAACTCTATGATTATATGAACCCAAAGCCAAACCTACAGAGAATACTTGAGGGAATACTCCATACAGAACAGTAAAACAACCAATCTCAAGAGCCAACAAGAAGATCACAATAATCAAACTAGGCCAGGTTCAAAATAGAGGGTATGATGAAGACTAACTTCAATCTTCTCCTGTTTCTCTCTCTATCACTCCCTCTTCTCTCTCTTCTCTCTTTCTCTTTCATATTACCTATACTTCTTCTTCCTTCTTTTCTCTTGGCACTGACCTGTAACTCCCAATACCAGCATGTGGTTAACATCCACAAGGAGCTGTTGATCAGTGAATCCTACAAGGTTTCCCAAAAGAAGACAGATTTCTGTCAGAGTACTTGATGATTCACCAAAGGTTATTGGTAAGACCCCACTGCTAAAGACATCATATGCTGTTCAGATGGAACATGCAGAGACCTGATGGAATCTGGAAGAGAGTCAATCCCCAGGCAATTAACTTGTCTAGTGCCAGAAGACACTAAATGAATGACTGGAGTGAAATGACCTACATCTGTCTAAGCTACTTGTGGTCTAAGCAACTCAGCAGCAAACAACCTGATGTGATGCTCACACAATAGTGCAATAGTGGCACACAACCATGGTGGGTTACCAACTGCTCTAGATTTGGCTAATGGATCCACTCAGTGGAATGGAACCCATATCTGGAAATGGTAAACAAGTCAGAACCATATCCAAAAATGAGCCTGCTCTCCAATATCAAGCTCCCACCAATAGTAGGATACAAGAGGGCCAACACCTATTAAATTCTCTCTAAAATAATAAAGGTTATCCATGTATCTTGCATTGACTTCACTCTCCGCTGGAGAATCTGCTTCTCTCTTTCATATGGACACATATCCTGAGGAGAGAATCAGCCCATCACACCACATCAGGGCACCCAATGAAGCCATTGAGTTATAGGGGAAATGGTGAACCTGGGACCAGCACAAGGGTGAAGGAGATAGGCACAAAGAACTCTCAACCCCTACCAAATCAGATATCCAGAGACACAGAGACTCACAAATCCTTATCACTGAAATAGACCTAAAATGAACCCAACATGGCTCAGGGAAATTCACAGAAGAGGGGGCAGAAAGATTGTTATAGCCAGGAGTTGGGTCATTATACACAGTCATTGCCTCTCCTGCAAATCTGATGGCTACCCACATAAGGCAAGACCCACATTACCCAAGAGGGGAGAACAGGGAGAAGGCTAATTATGGTACCATCATGGCTGTATACCATATACATTATATATATATATACACACATACATACATACACATACATACATGCATATATGTTATGTAGGTGTTCTTAAAAACAAAGTACAAACCACAAGAAAGCACCAAACCCCATAAAACATCTCATCATGGCAGGGATTAATTCAAACCTCACAGTAATAACCTTAAATATTAATGGTCTCAACTCACCCATCAAAAGACACAGGATGTAAGGGTGGATCAAAAAACTGGAACCTTCTATATACTGTCTTCATGAAACCCACCTCACCACTAAAGATAGACACCTCCTCAGGGTGAAAAGGTTGAAAATGATATGCCAAGCAAATGGAAATAAAAACCAAGTAAGTGTTGCTATATTAATATCTGATAAAATAGACTTCAAACCAAAAGTAATCAAAAAGGACAAACAAGGCCACTTCTTACTCAAGGGACTGACCAACATAAGCACATCACAATCATAAATATATATGTGCCAAACACAGGGGCACCACAGTTTATAAAACACAATCTACTTGACAATAAAATAGAAGTAAACACCAACACCATCATAGTCAGAGACTTCAATACTCCACTATGATCAATAGGCAGATCATCCAAGCAGAAAATCAATAGGGAAATAATAGAGCACATTAACATCATAGATCAATTAGACCTAATGGATATCTAGAGAACTTTCCATGTCAGTTCTACAGAATACACATTCTTCTCAGCAGCCCATGGAACCTTCTCCAAAATTGACCATATATTAGGCCATAAAGAATCCTCTCTGCCTCCTTTTATGTGGAATAGTTTGAAAAAAAATAGTGGTTTCAGCTCTTCAATGAAGGTTTGATAGAATTAGGCTAAGAAGCTATCCAGTCTTGGACTTTTCTTTTGGCAGAGGTTTCTGATTAATTTTTTAATCTCCATGGATGTGATAGGTTTGTTTAGAGATTAATCTGCTCTCAGTTTAGTTTTAGTAGGTGGTATGTGTCTAGGCACTCATCCATTCCTTCCAGATTATTCAATTTTGTGGACTAGGGGTTATGGAAATATACCCTGATGATTCTTCCAATTTCATTGATGCCTGTTGTGATCTCTCCTTTTTAATTTCTGATTGTGTTAATTTGAGACCTGTTTTTTTTTTTTTTTTTTTACTTGATCAAATTTGGCAGAGGTTTATCAATCTTGTTTACTTTTCCAAAGTCAATGTAACACACCACATAAAGAAACAGCCATAAGAACCATGTGATCATCTCAATTGATGCAAAGAAGGCCTTTGACACAATACAACACCACTTCAGGATCAAAACACTGGAAAGAATAGGCATGGAGGGTTTATATCTCAACACAATAAAGGCTATATATAAAGCTCCTAAAGCCCAAATAATACTTAATGAGGAAAAACTCAGAGCTCCTACTGAGATCAAGAACAAGACAGGGGTACCCATTCTCACCACTGCTCTTCAACATAGTAGTAGAAGTACTAGCACAAGCAATAAGATGGGAAAAAGAAATAAAAGTGATTCAAACTGGAAGGAAGAAGTCAATTTGGTCCTATTTGCAGATGACATGATACTATATATGAGTGACCCAAAAGTCTCTATCATAAAACTCTAAAGATGATAAGTTCCTTCAGCAAAGTGGCAGTATACAAAATCAATGCACAAAAATCAGTAGCTTTTCTATATGCAAAGGACAAATATACAGAGAAAGATATTAGTGAGGCTGTCCCATTTTCAATAGCAACAAAAAATTAAATACTTTAGAATAATACTAACCAAGGATGTGAAAGATCTATATAATGAAAACATAAAAAAAGAATTCAAGAAAGAAATTGAGGAGGACTTGAGAGGATGGGATGACCACCCATACACGCTCATGGATAGGTAGAATTAATATTGTGAAAATGGCAATTCTGCCAAAAGCAATATACAGATACCAATAAAAATACCAGCATCATTCTTCACAGAAATTGAAAATAATGATCTCAAAATTCTTATGTAATTGCAGAAGGCCTCAGATATCCAAACATATCCTAAGGGGGGGAAAAAAACACTTCTGGTGGTATCACCATTGCTGATCTTAAGCTATATTACAAAGCCATAGTGACAAAAACAAAAAAACAAACAAACAAACAAAAAAGCATGGTACTGGATTAAAAACAGAAACATAGACAAATGAAATGGAATTGAAGAACTTAATTCAAGTAACTACAGCTGCTTGATCTTTGACAAAGGTGCCAATAATGTAGACTGGAGAAAAGGCAGAATCTTCAACAAATGGTGTCAGAAAAATTGGATAAACATTTGCAGTAAGATGAAAATAGACCCACTCATTTCACCATACAGAAAAATCAAGTCCAAATGGAATAAAGGCCTCAATATAAGACCTGAAATTCTTCAACTACTGGAAGAAAAAACGGGATGCATGCTCCACCATATAGGACTGGGAAAAGACTTCCTGAACAAAACCCCAGTAGCTCAGGAAATTAAACAAGTACTCAACCAATGGTATCTCATGAAGCTAAAAAGCTTTTGCACAGACAAAAGTACCACAAGCAGAGAGCCAATAGATTACCCACTGCATGGGCGAAAATTTTCACTAGCTGTACCACTGACAGAAACCTAATATCAAGAATCTACAATGAATCCAAAAAAACTAAACAATAAAAAAATCACATATTAAAAAAAAAATCAAACATCCCACTCCAAAAGTGGGGCAGAGAATTGAATAGGGAGTTCTCAGAGGAAGAATTACAAATGGCTAACACACAATTAAGAAAATGTTCAACATCCCTAACCATTAGAGAAATACAAATTAAAAAAAAAAAATGAGATTCCACCTTCAGTAAGGATAACAAACATTAAAAAAAAATTAAATGAAAACAAATATTGGCAAGGTCCTTCAGGTCCATAGAGGGAACACCTGAATCAAAGGGCGCTGGAGTGGGTATGATGAAGAATAACCTTATTCTTCTCCTGTTTCTCTCTCTCTCTTCCTCTTTTATATTAATTATGTTTTTCTTCCTTCTTTTCCCTTGGCACTGGCCAATAACTCCCAATACTACGATGTGGTTAACATCCACAATGACCTGTTGATCAGAGAGACCTACAAGGTCTCCCATAAGAAGACAGACTTCTGTCAGACCACTTGATTACCAACCAAAGGTTAATGGTAAGACCCTACTGCCAAAGACACCATGTGCTGTTGATTAGGAACATGGAGAGATCTGGCTGGAATCTGGAAGAGAGTCAGTCCCCAGACAGTTAGCTTGTCTAGTGCCAGAAGATGCTACATGAGCTACTGGGGGGAAATGGCCAAGATCTGTCCAAGTAACTCATGGTCTAAGCTAGTCAGCAGCAAACAACCTGACGTGATGATCACAAAAGGGCAATAGTTGCACACAGCTATGGTGGGTAACCAACTGCTCTTGAATTGTCTAATGGATCTGTTCAGTGGAAGGGAACCCATAGCTGGAACTGGGAAACAAGTCAGAATCATATCCAAAAAATGATTTTGCTCTCCAATATCAATCTCCCACCAATCTTGGGCTATAAGAGGGACTACACTTATTAAATTCTCTCTAAACTAATAATGGTTATCCCATTTATCTGGTGCTAACTTCAGTCTCTGGTAGAGAATTTGCTTCTTTTTTTCAGATGGACGCAGAACATGAGGAGAGAGTCATCCCATCACACCTTGCCAGGGCCCCAGCTGAAATCATAAATTGGGGAAATGAGCAAGATTGCTGCTTTCTTGGGGAACCTGGTATCAGCACAAGGGTGAAGGAGATAGACATAAAGAATACTCAATTCCTACCAAACCTGAGATCCAGAAACACAGAGGATCCTAAGAACTCATCACTGAAGTAGACCTAAAACAAATGCAACATGGCTAGGGAAATTTGAGGAAGAGAGGGCAGAAAGATTGTTAGAGCCACAAGTTGGAACATTTTGCACAGAGACATTGCCTCTTCCCCATAACTGATAGATTCCCTCACTATGAATGATTCACATGCACATGGCGATAACTAGCATCCCCAATGAGGAGGGTCCCTTTGGAGGGAGAAGGCTCAGGCTCATGTGCTGTTTACACACTGAGTATGTACTCATAAATAAATCAAGAAATCAAATAAAAACAAATGTTGCCTTGGATGTGGAGAAATAGGAACACTCATTCACTGATGGTGGGAATGTAAGCTGCTCCCACCACTATGGAAATCAATATGGAGAATCCTGTAAAGGATGAGTTACCAACTGACACTGTTATTCCCTTACTGGGCACTTACCCTAAAAACTCCACATCTCAGTTCAGAGATTTTTGTTCAACCATGTTAACGGATGCTCAATTCATAATAGGTAAGAACTGGAATCAGTCCAGGTGCCCATCATTGGATGAATGGATAACCAAGATGTGGTATATCTACACAATGGAATTCTACTCAGCAATAAGAAAAAATGACACTAGGAAATTTGTAGAAAATTGGTCAAACTTGGAACAGATCATTCTAAGTGAACTCACACAATCACAGAAAGACAGTCATCACATGGTCTCACTCATCTGTTGTTCCTAAGCTGGATTAGCCCAAGTTGCTGACATACCTGAATGTCATTTCAAGGCTTGGACAATAGGGAGGGTAGTGTTTGGGGGAAGGGAAAGGGGATCCACAAAACTGAACCCAAATTGAATGGGTATCCTGGAAGTCACACTAAAATATGGAACCCTCAAGAGTACCTTAGGGGGAGCACCCAAATCAAAGATCCCTGGAGAGGGTGAGATGAAGCCTAACCTTAAATTTCTGCTGTTTCTCTTTCTTCTCTGTCATTTTATTCTTCCTTTTTCCCTTGGCACTGGCTTGCAATCCCCTGTATCAGGATGTGGTCTATATTCACAATGAGCTGTTGATCAGAGACCGACGAGATCTCCCAAAACAGACAAGACAGACTTTTGTCAGAGTACTTCATTATCTAGCAGAGGTTAATGGTAGGACCCTAGTGCTGAAGACACCATATGCTATTGGCACAGACCATAAAGAGACCTGGTTGGAATCCAGAAGAGAGCCAGTCCTCAAACAATTAGCCTATGTAGTACTGGTAGGTGCTACATGAGCTATCAGAGGAAAGTGGCCAACATTTGTCAGAGCATCTCAAATTCTAAATGACTCAGAAGCAAACAATCTGACATGATGCTCACACAAGTGCAATAGTGGCACATAGCTATGTTGGGTAACCAGCTGCTCTTGGATTGGCTAAGAGATCTGCTCAGTGGAAAGAAAACAATATCTGGAACTGAGAAACAAGTCAGAATAATATCCAGATAACCATTTTGCTTTCCATTGGGATATAAGAGGGTCTACACCCTTTAAATTATCTTTAAATTAATAATGGTTATCCACTTTAAGTGGTGTTGACTTAAATCTCCATTGGAGAATCTGTTCCTCTCTTTCATATGGGAGCTGAACCTCAGGAGATAAATGACCCAGCACATGCCCCCTAGGTTCTAGCTGAAACCACAGAGGAATTGGGGAAATGAGCAAGAGTGCTACTTTCTTAGTGAATCTGATATCAGCACAAGGGTAAAGAAGGTAGACATGAGGGCACGCAACACCTACCAATCCACAGATCCAGAGGCTCCTAAGTGCCCATCACTGAAGTAGACTTAAAATGTACCCAACATAGCTAGGGAACTTTGCAGAAGAGGGGGAAGAAGGATTGTTAGAGTCATAAGTTGGGACATTTTTCACAGAGACATTGCCTCTCCCCTATAACTGACTGCTGCCACCACAATGCACAAACCACAACAATCCCCATGGGGTTGACCTGCATTCCCAAGGAGGAAGGCCTCTTCAGAAAAGGGGCAAGGATGAGGGAAAGGATGGTACCAACATGTATTGTTGACATACTAAATATGTCCATATCTAATAAAAATACGTATATAATTGATTAGTGATGTTAACTCTGAGAAATTAAGGAATAGCAGAACTGTGTAATTGATGAGAACATGTTTGGTATTGAGAGGCTAGTAGTGACATGCTGTGCATGTAGGCTCTCTGTATTTGTAGATATGATAGGGAACCTAAATAGTAGAGATTATATCATATATATAGTAATAGTAGAGACACTTACCTCTCTGAGCCAAGGTACATTATCATTATAGAGAACCATGGCCATGATGTCAACTAAAGAACTTATCTGACTAAAATACATGGCTCGTTATAATGGATCATGGTCATCCTAAGTTTGAGATAGATGAACATGAACAACAACCTAGATGCTCTGATAGTTTCAATGTATGGCCCCATAGATTCAGGCTTCTTTTTTTTTTTTTTTTTTTTTTTTTTTTTTTTTTTTTTGAGGTAGGGTCTCACTCTAGCCCAGGATGACCTAGAATTCAGTCTGTATTCTCAGAATGGCCTCGAACTCACAGTGATCCTCCTACCTCTGCCTCCTGAGTGCTAGATTAAAGGTGTGTGCCTCCATGCCTAGCTGACTCAGGCATTTTTGATAAAACTTCCTACTTGAGCCCTTAGCAGACAGGTTCCTGCTACAGGGGGCATATCACTGAAGGCAAATCCTGAGTCTAGCCATAAGGGGTGTGTAGAGAAGTTTGGGCTCTTGTTGTTTTTGTGGTACTGGCTGTTGGTGGTGTCTCTCTGCTTATATCAATGAAAATGAGCCATTGATGGTATTCCTCTGGAATCTTTAAGCATGACATAAACCCTTTTCTCTTACAAGCTGATTTTGGTCAGGTGTTTATCCAGAAAAGTGAAGCTGAATATAACAGGTGCTACTTGCCTCATGTCACTGGAGAAAATCAGTAGCAACTGAAAAGGTTAAGGTCATTCACCATAGTAAAATTGACCATTCTCCACCTATGTTTCTGGCTTGGTTCAGCCCTCAAGTTCAAAACACTGAATGCAAGGGAGACTATAAAGACCCTAAAATCCTCTAGCATGTTTTAGTGTTTTATCTCAATCTTTTCAAGAATAAGTTGTCTTTGAGGAAAACGCAATGCTCAATTGTTTTCAGTACTATTAGAGACAGAATTTAAATTCAATCATTATGACCTTATGCCTCCATTAGAATTTGGAAATATTAAGGCTGAGCAATGATAAAATCTTCATCCACTCCTATTTCAAAAATGTCCAGTAGGTCTTCCAGACCATTTTCTTCATGAATACTGGAGATAATAGTACTTAACAGCCAACAGAGCAGTCACATTGGCTTTATAAACAGTAGAAAATTATGATAACAAGGTGAAAACAGAAGCTCCTTAAAGTACCTTTATCCTGATTCTGTTCATGATAACAAGTCAGAAACCATGATGTATTTCATTTATACAAGAATATGCTATTATATGTATTACCTACAAAAACTTAAATATAAGAAAGCTATGGTTCCTACGTATCTCCATTCACTTTATAAGCCTAGCTCATCCACCAAGCAAACACTTCATGGAAGATGATGGTAGGATGCCACAGAAGTTGCCCCAGGGTTATCAGAATTGTAGTTGCAGTAGTCATTAAGGCCTATATATATATATATAGATTAATATAAGCCAAAGAGATCTTAATAGCCTGGGCTCTCCCTGAAATCATGCTAATCAGCCTCCAACAGAGTTATCGAATTTGCTTTATCTACTATAGTCATTAATGAAACTCTCTTACATCAAGCCTTTGTTATAAATATTGCATAATTATTACATCCATTTGATTTATTTAATTTATTTATTTGTGTGAGAGAGAGGCAGATAGAGAAAAAATAGGTGCACCAGGGTCTCCAGCCACTGCAAAGAAACTCTAGATGCATGTGTAGGTAGTGGGGAATTGAAACCTGGGTCCTTAGGTTTTTCAGGCAAATGCCTTAACTACTAAGCCATCTCTCCAGCCCTCTTGTAGTATTATAATTTTCTAACTCTAGTGATTTCCCCTTGGGAATATGTAGTATTGTCTATAGACAGTTTTCCTTGTCACAGTTGATGGATACTATGAGCATCTAGTTGGACAAGGATATGGGTAAACTTGGTATGATACAGAAATATGACACAGAAAAAAGTGTCATGAGCATGAACTTACATGCATATATGCTTCGATCCCCCTTATCATTTATTTTTGTTTGCATTTGTGTGTGTTCACAAAGTGGTGTGTGTGTGTGTGTGTGTCTGTGTGTGTGTGTGGTGTATGGTGTATACATATGTGCTTGCCTGCTGTGGCTGGAGCAGAACATTGGGTGTCCCACTCCATGGCTCTTCTCCCTGTTTTGTTTGAGCCTGAGTTTCTTACTGATTTTGGAGCTTATCATTTTTTTCACATGCTATCGGCCTCTACTCCTCCACAGGACTAGGGTTTTAGGAGTATGTGACCACAACCAGTTTTTTAATATGAGCTCTGGAGGTTTGAACTCACTGGTCTCAGGTCCCGGTAGGTCCTCATGCTTTCACAGGAAGCACTCTTGTCACTGAGCCATCCTTTAGTCCTTATTAAATATATTTTATTTTAAAAATTATTTGGGCATGAGTATGTGGGGTGTGTGTGTGTAGGTCAAAGGACAACTTCTCAAGGTCAGTCACTGCCTTTTACCACATTTTTGTAGGCAGGGACTCTCATTGTCCACCTCTGCATCTGGTAAGCTAGCTGGTCCATGAACTTCCAGGAAATACTTCTGGATACTCCTCCCAATTTGCTATTGGTGTACTAGGATTACAGAAACCCACCATACTTCAGCTTTTCCATAGAGTCTGAGGATCCAGACTCAGGTACTCATACACGTGTGGCAAGTGCTTTATCCATTGAGACATCTCCCTAGCCCTTAATTCCACTTATTCTTAAATGTCTCAGAATGACACAAGAGTGATTTGAACTTAATTACCCTTGTAAAATGAACTGACCTCTTAGCTGAGGAACCCAGAAACTTGGTGCATTTACAGCAAGTAGCACACATTGTAGAAGGGAGCACAGCAGACATCTCATCACGCTGTCAGGGGATGTGAATAATCCCAGTGCAGTTAAACTGTATTCTTCTTGACCAACAATTTTTCTTATACTAACTACAGAAATTTCTCACTACCTGGAGCTGGATATGTCTTGAAATATGGTACACTGAGCAATAGCATGCAGGGAATTTTTTTTTACAACATTAAGATAGATCTACTTTGTGTGGCAACACAAGTCTCTAGAAAACTACCACCTAACTCACTCTCTAAGTCTTTTCAAACTTCAATCAATAGTAATAAGAGTTGAGTTACATTGATTTATTTACTGTGATGGTTAATTTCTTTTTTTTTTTTTTTTTTTTTTTTTTTTTTTTTTTTTTTTTTTTTTTTTTTTTTTTTTTTTTTTTTTTTTTTTTTTTTTTTT
>PVKW010009861.1:0-61253 GCA_004027895.1 Orientallactaga bullata
GAGTGGAATCAAACCATATGAAGCTGAAACCTGGAAGCTTACTGAGTTATGTGAATAAATCAGTTCCTGACAAGACACGTGTAGATTTGTCAGGTGATGAGACCAAGCACTCCCATGTACACCAAACCATCTCTCTGTCAACATAGTCCTCTTTTGTGTGATGATTAGCAACTTCCAAAGCTTAGAAATCAGAGGTATGAAAGTTGGGCAGGGATTAGTTAGGAAGAAGAGATTTAATGTGCATTGGAGGGTGTGAGAGGCTAATGGATGTGAATAAGATCAAAATACATGATATAAAGATATGAAATTAAGCCGGGCATGGTGGCGTACACCTTTAATCCCAGCACTCGGGAGGCAGAGGTAGGAGGATCGCTGAGAGTTTGAGGCCACCCTGAGACTACATAGTTAATTCCAGGTCAGCCTGGACCAGAGTGAAACCCTACCTCGAAAAACCAAAAAAAAAAAAAAAAAAAAAAGATATGAAATTATTAAAAATAAAATTAGTATGTTACTATAAAAATCAGGATTATCAATTGCTTTATGTAGCTGCAGCTTGATCACTGGAGAGTGAGATATACCTGGACAATTCCTATAAAATACAATTTCCAGAGAAGGACCGTGATTTGCCCAAGGTTCAGAGGATAATTGATTGGATGTGAGAGGATCATGTGACTTTTAGTTCTGTATGATGATTACAAGTTATCAAAGAATGAAAATACGTATTTGTAGGGTTGAAATGATGTCTGATAAAGTCTCCTTGATGAAAGGATGAACATTCCGTGAACACAGTGAAGAGTAACAAAAGCTTCCAGGGTAAAACCCTCTGCTGCTTCCAAGGAACTGAATTGTAGGAAGGGTAGAAAAGCAGCCTTTGACCTGTGCTATGTAGGCATCAGGGAGACATTAGGAACTTTAGACAAAGAAATGACCTCGTTTTGTTTCTCTTGTATAGTTAATGGATGAGTAGAATGCTTCCATAATCTTTTACACTATTGTTCAGCATGCCAGTGCTATTATAATGATACAGTGGGATAAAAGCTAGAGATCATCCTAAGTTGGATGGCTGTTCTCTGGGCTGAGAAACCCTTGTCTGAAGAGCCAATGCAGCTGGCTGCAGGGCGAGTGCCTAGTGGGGTCAGGAAGGAAGAAGAGTTGCTAAAGCACACTAGTCCTCAGATTCTGTGTTGACCATAGGGTTTATCTTCCAATACAATTTTAAGAAAAATGAATCTTGTTTCAGCTCTTTTGGTCCTTCTCTCTGTCCTTGAACCCTCTGCCTATAACCTCACTTTTCCTTCCAAAACGTTGGTGAATTAGGCATCACTTAGAAGGATCATTCCGCATAGAATCCCAGGCAGGCCTCAGTCACAGATACTGACCCTCTATAGTCTTTGATGAGGCCTGGGCATTTGTGTCTTTCCAAGGAGTTAAAGTAGTTTTGTGGCCCACACTGCTCTAAGATAGATGCTAAGGACTGTAAAAGCTTCCAGAAAATACTTTGAGCTGATATTCCAGGGACCCATGTGGAATCTTGAAAATAGGTATGTATACATTGTTACATGGTGGGTTTCCTACACATGTCTCACCTGTAGTCTTTCTCCAACACACACCTGTTTGGAGTCCTCCTCCTGAAAAACTTTGATTCCATTGTGAAAACTTACACCGTATTTTCCAGGCCCTTGGAGGCCTTCCTCAACTCTGTCCAGGTAGAGTCCGTGGGCCCTGTGATGCCTTATACTTCATGACACTTTGGACAATGACTTGTGATTCTTTGTGTGATCTTTCTGCACGAAATCATGACTGCTTTAGGTACAATGAGTGATATATAAACATTGGTTGAATTGAAAGCCTTTATAAAGGACACAAGAAAAAAGAAATAAAGATTCTATGCAGTGGACAAGGCTATATAAGCAAACTAGCATTTATGATAGGATTCATTTTAGTTTTGATATTTTAGGAAGGAATGTTCAGCTTTTATTCTTGGGTTCTCCTTTGAAAACTGTTATTATTTGCATTTTCTCTTATGTCAAACTCACTTTCTCCTGGTTATTAGGTTTCCAGGAAGAGGCAGTTCACCATATAGTAGATTCATGCTCTGGAATAATTAATTTAGCTCACATGAGTGAGTTCTTTATTCTGAGAGCATGGAGCATACCCCGAATGACCATAGACTTGGCTTTAATCAATACAGAGAATGCTTCTTAATTGGTCTCCATTGTTGCGGATGCCTTCATATTTGGCAAAGTTTTAACAGACAATATGCAGTTACTCTGGGGTTATATTTTCCTATAATTTTCTGTACTTTTAAAAATCCATAAGATTTGGAATGGGAGCAATTTTTCTTTAACTTATCTATCATCCAACATACTCTAAAACATGTTGTATTCTAGGAATCACCTTCTAATTTTAATTTTTTATTATTTTATTTTATTTATTTCTTTGAGAGAGGAAAAAAGGAAGAGAGGGAGAGAGAGAATGGGCACACCAAGGCTTCTAGCCACTCTTAATGAACTCCAGATGCATGTGTCCCCTTGTGCATCTGGCTTATGTGGGTCCTGGGGAATCGAACTGAGGCCCTTTGGCTTTGCAGGCAAGCCCCTTAACCACTAATTCATCTCTCCAGCCCTCACCTTCTAATTTAAAAAAAAAATTTTTATTGACAACTTCTATACTTACATATAAAAATGCATAATTTTCCCTCCCCTGCCCCCATACCCCTTTAGAACTCCAGTCTCCATCATATCCCCTCCCTTTCTCTATTAGTCTCTCTTTTAATTTGATGTCATCATCTTTTCCTTCTATTATGAGGGTCTTGTGAAGGTATTGCTAGGCACTGCAAGGTCATGGATATCAAGGCCAATTTCTGTCTGGACAGTTGCATTGTAAGGAGTCGTACCCTTCCTTTGGCTCTTACATTCTATCCGCCCCCTCTTCTGCAATGGGCCCTGAGCCTTGGAGGGTGTGACAAAGATGTTTCAGTGCTGGGCACTCCTCCACCCTTCTTCTGAGCACTATGTTGCCTTTTGGGTCATCACCATCTGAAAAGAGAAGCTTCTCTAACCAGAAGTGAGAATAGCATTAATATGTGAATATGAACATTAAGTGTAGTGCTTTCAGGGTAGCTTGGTGGGAATAGTATATACATCTAGTCAGACAAGAGCAGGCTTTATACCCCTCAGGCTTATGACCTCACCTGCCATAGACTTTTGCTTAGGTTTTTCAGTACCAGGTATGTATTCCCTCCCATAGAGAGGGCCTTCAGTCCAATTATGGAGCAGTTGGTTACCCCAAGAGTAGACATGCCACTATTGCACCTGTTCAGTCATTGGGCCTGTATGGCCAAACTTGAATATTCAGTGTCCACTGTTTTCACTGCTGATGACTTCTGTGTACCGTATGGCTAAATGCAGTGTAGCTTTTTCTAGTTTTCTGTTGGCTAGTCTGCAGGGAGAAGGTTTTCTGCTCAGTACCAGCTTGCTTTCTCAGTGACCTTGCCTCTCAGGCAAGAGATGTCTTCAGCAATAGGGTCTTACTATCTGTTTCTCAAGGGAAACCAAATGCTTTGGCAATAGCCTTTAATGTTTTAGAGGTTTCCAAGACCTCCTTGGCCAACAACTCACTGGAAGGTATCCCATCCCAGGCACTGAAAATTTTCTAGTAACAGTCTATAGCTTCTAGATGTGCCATTATTCAAAAGGTAGGTTTACATAAGTCTTATTCACAATATCTTGAATTTTTATTGACCCTGCCCCTGCCCTTCTTTTATGCATTCTCTTCCCATGGCCTCACTTAAGCCATTCCCCTCCTTGTAATCTGTTCTTCTACTTTCATATGTGCAATACCATACACTTAAGTCCTTCCCTCCCCTCCCTCCTTTATAGCCTTTTACCAGTTTATAATTTTGATGGAGGATAGAAATTAGAAAATTTACAACTCTTTATTTTAAAAAAGCATTTGTATTTGTAAATTGAAATAACAAGTACATCTTGTACAGATATATACAGAAAATATATCTATATACACATGTACAGAAAATATTATCTTCAAAATATACAGTATATATATATAAATGTATTATCTTCACAATATATAATATAATATGCATATTATTTGTAAATATAGATGCAGAATATTTTTATAGTCAGAATCTGCCTTTAACTTTTACCTTCACTATTGATTTTTGGCCCCTGTTGTTCTGAAGATCATAACCAGCTGGCTGAAACATTCTGACCTTCATTATTCAAAACTCACCCAACATAATTGACTAAACTTGGTACCAATACAGGCACAAGCCATACTAAGCAGGAATTAACAGTAGCCCACACTCTGAAAGCTATATTTTGAAAGAACTGGAATAAAATCTATAGAAAGCAAGCTTCATTGGATGCTACGTTGTAGTCGTGGACTACACTGTAGGAAATGTATTTGTTGGATTTTTATTTCGAAAATAGTCAAATGACAGATCATTTAAGTAGAAAGTCTATTTTCTCCCTAAGGATTTTTGGAGGTAGTATTAGCTGGCCTGATTTTTTCCTGTGCTATATTTTAAGTGATACTGAGATGTATAAAACCTCAGTTGCTAATGAATGCAAAACCCACTAATTACAGGGATTTTGCTTCTACATCTCTAAATTGATGGTAATCACCATCCATTAATGTTAAAGTGGAGTAAGAAAATAACAAAGGAGTATATACCAGTGAGTTCTATATAAATCTGGCCTCTATCTGGTCCCACAGAATGAAACCCAACACCTGTCAAAACATGGATATGTTTGGTATTATATGTAGGTCAGGTGCTACACTGGCTTTTGAAAATAAAATGAAAAACTATAGGATGAAAAAATGTTTTCATTCTTTAAATCTGTGTCTTCATATTTATCATCCACATATGTGGAATACCTTAAGAGCTTTCCTTCTAAAATATAAGTCTGCTAATATCTGCTCATATCCTTTGAAGAGTGCATCCCCATAGTAACTGAGTGGATGCATGAATGACATGTCAGACAATATGCCAATTAGGGAAACAATTTTCTGTTTTCCTAATGAAGCTTCCAGTTGGGCTTAGAAGAGATAAAGATAAATGAAATACATCCCAACATAAAATATCTCATTGTTGTCTGTATCCTATGGAATAACACTGAAGTACAGAAGTATAGTCATAATTTTCTGATCCCTACCCTCTTGCAACATCTCTCAGTATTTTTGTCCCTTTCTCTTCTAGCTAATAGAATCATTCAGCAGTTTCCTGTACATGCCAATCTCTTTATTTCTTTTGAGCCTTTGTACTTGGCCATCTCTTTATCTTGAACTGCAGTCATTCATGTATCTGTGAGTTTCTTTTCCATGGATTCAACGAAATCATATATCAAAAATATTTGGGAAAAATAATTTCATCTGTGCTAAACATGTATGATGTTTTCCCTGTAATTATTCCATATTGAGATGAACTGTAATCATATTTACATATTATGATGTATTATAAATTATCTAGAGGCAGTTTAAAATGTACAGGGGTGTGTGGTTAGGTTATATTTTAAAATACTTTCATTTTATATAAGGTATTTCAGCATCCTCATATTTTGGTACCTACAGGGACTGCTAGACACTCCTGCAAATACTGGGAGACAACTGCACTTCCCTTTTTCTTTCTTGGTGGACTCTTCCTCATAGGTGAATATTTTGCACAAATGTACCTTCTTGTGGTGGAAGTAACAATTTTCTTTCCCACCCTTCTAACACATCCTTTCTACTTCCCATCTCTAGTACTTGTAGTGTTGTGTGACAATGATAACTTTATAACTATTTCTTCCCTTAGACTACAAACTATTGGAGGCTGAAACTATATCATACTTGCTTTCATCTTCCTAGAACTCAAATCAGAATCCTCCAGTAGATTATCAGAAATATTGCTTGATATTAAATTGTTGTTCATGACTTCATTAACTAATGGGGAGAGGAGGAAAAAGGAGAGTAGGAGAGTGAGTCAATGGCACTAGCTGATAAAAGTAAGACCATATTGGAAATGTTAATGGTCACTATTTTGAAGAACATTAGAGAATTCAACTAGAATATTTAAGATATAAAAAGTCTATTTAGGCAGTTATGTTGGTGTGGATGTTATCAGTGCACCAAAGACACATTCATCCACATCCTCCCATAAAGACTAGGAGAGTTAAGTACTAGCACACCATTTGCCAATTCTATTAGTGCATTGTGATTCTTCTAGAAAAATTAAAGGGCAATCAAATTTATAGCAATGGTTATAACTGCCAGCTCTAGAACATGACTCACCAAAAGGTCTGAGAAAGGTTTTTTTCTTCTCTGTTCCCATGACACTGTTTGGCCTGTACCTCCCTATGGAAACTAGCTTATTTGTAGGTTTGTGTTCTTGTGATAATGCAGTGGTTCAACTTCCTTCCAGTCGCAGAATGCTATAATAACAGCTATCATGTGGCAATAGAAACACTTCTGATTGAATGTCCATGTGCATCAGGTTTACATGACATACCAGAATGAGAATTCTGGAACATTTGCCCCAAACCCCTCACATGCATCAGTGACATAAATCACACATTTCCTGAATGCTATGCTTCTGCATGCCAGTCCTGTACTTCCTTCTTAATATGTTCTTCCCTTTGCAGTGATACTGGCAGGGAAGTTGTGTTCAGGTACAGTTACGGAGCTGGACAGTATGATCATCTCATCTGGAGTCATATGAATGATACAAAGCAGTGGAAAGTTATTCATTCCTTGGTCCTATACCCATGCTACATTTTCAGTCATTTCTGAATAGACATCACTGTTAAATAGTTCTCTATAGTGAATTAAAGAGTATTTCTTACCTGAATTATTTACTTATTGACCAAGGAATAATGTAAGCATGATTTCAGAGGAAAATATTTAGCATAATTCTCAAGAGTTAAACGTTTTTTATATGATAAATGAAAAATTCCAACACCAAAGACACAGAGAAATAGGAAGAGTATGAAGAAGGAAGTGTTTAAACTCTACAGCAGATAGTGTTTTATTTTAATAGGAAAAGGGCCTAGAAATACTGGTTAATAGGTACTCTGTATTGATTGTTTTCCATATTCTAAAAGTTTAAACACTTCCTTGCACTTGATGCATCCTTTACTTGGGATTAGAAAATATCAAGAAGTCAGATAGCCATTGTAATTATATCAATGACACATTTTATACTTTGAACTTTCAAGAAAGGCTCATTAGTTCTTGTTCTATGCATTTCTTTTCTTTACAAACATGTTGCTATTCCTTTCCCCCTCATCATCTTAATATGGTTTTCCTTCATTATTTTGCACAGGAATATCTTACTTTCTCATCATTTGGTTTTAAAAACCAAGCAAGCTTGTATAGTTGTTTCAGGCTTGTAAACCCAGCTACTCTGGAGTCTAAGATAAGAGGATTGAATATAAAAGTTTGTATTGAGCTTCAGAGAAAGTTCAAGGCAACTCTGAGTAACTTATTGAAACCTGACTCAAAAAGTAAAAAGAACACTCCATTAGAGATGTAGGTCAGTGGTAGAGTACTTGCCTAGCTTTCAAGAAGCTCTGGGTCCTGTCCACAGCATGGCCCACCACTAAATTAATCCTAAGTATGAAAGATGTAGATTTTTTAAAACGTTAACCAGGTGCCTCTAAGGATGTTCACATCCTGATTCATGGTTCTTACTAACTTTACACCTTATGGGTAAAAGGGACTTTGTAGATGAGATTAAATTGGGCTTCTGATATGGGGGTTATCACAAGGACCCTACTGAGTATGAGGTGGGGGGCTGGAGTCAGGCATGTGATATGAGGACCAGAGTGACTATAGTACCTACTAGAAATTGAAACAAGAGGTATGGATACTTCCCAGGACCTTCCAGAACAAAAATAGCCTTTTCAGGATGGAGGGTTGGCTTAGCGGTTAAGGCACTTGTCTCCAAAGCCAAAGGACCCAGGTTTGATTCCCCAGGACCCACGTAAGCCAGATGCACAAGATGGCACATGCATCTGGAGTTTGTTTGCAATGGCTAGAGGCCCTGGCACACCCATTTTCCCTGTCTCTCTCTATCTCTCTTTCTCTGTCTCTCTCTCTCAAATAAATAAATAAAAATAAAAATATCTCAAAAATAGCCTTGTCAACATCGTGATTTTATCCCAGTGGGAATGATTTTGAATTTCTGCTTTCTCAATGTATAAGCTGCTAAACTGGACTTTGAAGTCACTACAGTTGTTGTCACTTATTAAAGCAGCCATATGAAGCAAATAAAGATGGGTTTGAGCATAGAGGAGGCAGGTCTTGGCAGGGAGTGGCAACACTCTCTTCCATGGACTTCCAGGAGTGAGGGTCAGATCTGTAGCAACACTGGTTTTAAATCAGACTTCCTGGAGTAGCACCCTGGCACTCCCTTTTACTAGCTCTACAATTCTGAGTCCGTCTTTGTTCTCCCACTTATAAAAATGGGAATGATAATAGAACTTGCCTTATAAACATGTTATGAGGTTTAACTGACATAATCCAAACAAAGTGTTTGCACAGTATCTGGCTAATAGGAAAGGTACTGTGAATACCAACTATTATTATATAAGCTCTTAGCTATTCAAAGGCTTTGTCATGAGTTTGTGGCTGCTCAACTTTATTGGCCCATTTATTAAGGCCATTCTTTCTTTTGGAAACTACATGAATTATATACTTCGTTCACTCATAAATCTGAAAGAAACACCTGCTAAGTGACATGTGGCTAAATGTATGGTCATTGCATTGGTGGAGTCTGTTTTATTTTAATATGGGCCACAAAAATAAATATATGTGTTGTTGATGTGAGGAACAAGTCTATTCTTTATAATGGAGCAGGCTTGTGATTGCCAGTTGTGTAATTTAGAGCCACCCTAAGGTTTACATCACACCACCTGCCTTCCATTCACAGAAGGAGGCTTTCCTTAAGACAATAGAAATCGTGAGGTGAACAGACCTCATTGCATAGAGGGCCAGTGCACACTGTGTCATTGTGGCTCTGGGGCTGTGGGAATGTGGAAAACAGATCAATCGTCTCTGGCAGCTGGTGTGTGGCTTGGTTATTACTCAGTGGAAGGTGGGATGGATCACTATAATTTCAACCTCCTATTTCACCCTGCATCACCTTCTAATAGGAACCATGACTTTTTGGGTGAGACTTAGTGTGTGCTGTCACCTGGATCATCCTAACCTTCCCTCTCTGGGTGGCATTTGAGTTGATTGTGGGCTGCATTATGGGAAGAAGAGAACATATATGCCAGCAAGGCACAACTGAATAACTAGGGTACTTTTGCCAGTGACAGCCAGTGGAGGCATGTGGTATGTGCAAGGTGGTGAGAGGGCAGAGGGGAAACTATAGTTATCCAATGAGGAAAACATGTCAAGAGCCTGTCGTGACCAACTAACCAGTTTGTGCATGATCTTTTACCAATGTGTTCAAATGTGCAATGTTAACATAGCTACCATTAGACTGGAAATAAAAGGCTCTGTGGTTTTGGGGGGAAATTCTAGAATAAATAAGCACAGTTATTTCTTTCAATTAGGAATTCTTGGAGCCAGCTAATAATACATTTTAACTTTCAGTAGGCACAACAGACAAATGAAAATGAGATTCAGAATTGAGGCATTGACATAAAAAAATGATTGACATAAAAAGAGATGTTCAGATGACCTGAAAGTGACTAGGAGCCAACTAGTCAGATGAGGTGATTTGACAGGAAGAGAAGTCTATAATTCAGTTTCAGTTGTAAAATTTTGGGCAGTAACTTAGAATTCTCCCCTCACTCCCTCCCTCCCTCCCTCCCTTCCTTGCTTCCTTCCTTTCTTTCTTCCTTCCTTCTCTACCTTCCTTCCTCATTTTCTTTTGTTCATTCTTACTTTTAAGCAGAGAGTAAGAGTAGGGATGGGCACACCAAGAACTCCAAGTTTATGTGTCACTTTGTGCATTTGGCTTTACATGTGAACTGGGGGTTTGAACCAGGTGTGTCAGACTCTATAAGCAAGAACCTTTAAACACTGAGCTGTCTCTCTAGCCCTAACTTAGGAGTTTTAGATAATGAAGGACTACGATGAGAGACTTAGACTTGTAGGAAGATAATTTCAAATCTGCTTTGGACTTGGTTTTGGGGTGGGGTGTTCAAAGGAGAGCTGATAATTCTGGTGACCATAGACCTCCAAGAGTATAGATCTCGAATGAATACTCTGAGGAACTGGAGAGATGCGTGGAGCAGAGTGATTCAAACTGTGGATACTAATGAAGACTTCCAAAGAGAAACTGTTAAGGACTACATACAAATCACATTGACTATCAGTATCACTCAGCCACAGGTAGAAGGGTAGAATGATTGCTTAGCTCTTAGGAGCTGACTGGTATTCTTTCTGGGCATTCTTGCCACTTTAAGTAGAATCTGTGTGTGCTCTTTCAGAATCACTGCTTGTGCAATGACTATGAATAAGTATGTGGAAGAAAATGTATCTCAGAAGTCCTACACTACTATCAAGTATTTCATGAAGATGCTGAGTAGCGTTAGTGAGACCTTGATCTTCATCTTCATGGGTGTGTCCACTGTTGGGAAGAACCACGAGTGGAACTGGGCCTTCGTCTGCTTTACCCTGGCCTTCTGTCTGATCTGGAGAGCACTGGGTAAGGAGCATTTGTTTATTCAAAGAACACCCTGGACACTGGCACAGTGAGACCTGCTTCACCTCCCTTTCTGCTGCAATTGCTGTAGCTTCTTTTCTTCTCCTTCCTCAACGATGTCCTCATCCTTGCCATCTTCCTCTTCCTCTTCTTGCTCTTTTGTCTCTCGCTTCTTCTCCTCATATTTTGTTTTATGCCTTTCTTCTTCTATGCCTTTCTTCTTCCTTCTCTGTCCTCTTATTTGCCTTCATTACGTTCTCCCTCTCCTTATCATCTCCTCTTCCTCTAAATACTCGTTACTTCTGTGAATATCTCCAGCCTCTGCTTCTCTGTTGTCCTGGAACTATCATAGCAAAGGTCTAAGAATCTTGTAGTAATATAAGGTGAAAGCAAGCAGACAAGTTCCTGGGACCTTTCTTTAGAGCTTGCCCTGTTTCAGAAGCCCAGAAAATCTGTACCTTTCCATATTCTGCTCTCAGTCTGCTTTTTCTGGGTTTGTTTTTGTCCATAGGGGTCTTTGTCCTGACGCAGGTGATTAACTGGTTCAGGACCATTCCCCTGACCTTCAAGGACCAGTTCATCATTGCCTATGGAGGGCTTCGTGGTGCCATCTGTTTTGCATTGGTGTTTCTCCTTCCGGCCACTGTGTTTCCTCGCAAGAAGCTATTCATCACAGCTGCCATTGTTGTCATATTCTTCACAGTCTTCATCCTGGTGAGTAGAGCTCTCCTAAAAATCTCTGCCTTCCTCAGAGACGTGACTTCTGTCAAGTGGCATAGGTGTGTTCATGCTTTGGGAGTCAGGTTAGCAGGGAAAGTGATATTTCCTGTCTGAATTCATGTCACTAGATTGTTCAGGGCACTACAAGAGTCCAATTTGGTCACTTGGCTTCCACAGAGGAACCGTTATTTATGGGAACTCATCTGAGCTATGTTGAATACTAGAAACTAGCCAACGTCACTGCTAATCCGTGTCATTTGCCTTGCTCTCCGATCTACTAAGTGGAAGTGCTGGTTGTACGTCATGACCTTGCAACAGCTATTTGACATGAGATGGCTGCTGACAGTTCCTCCCCTGGGACCGGGGAGCTGTGGATCCAATTTACTATGGGGAAACAGTAAGTGTGGCTGGCCAATGAGCAAGGCTCACTTTGCAACTCAATCAGTATGCCAGCTCTCAGGAAATTATGTCCTGTGGGCATATATTTAGTGATTTTTTAAAATTTGTCTTCAGCTATGTACTGCACCACTATGGTAATTTATGATTCATATATGAGCAAAACATAAAAATATCCCTGTCTCTGCAAAAAATCCATTATTTTTAGGTGTGTAAAGTGAGGACAGTAGAAGATCCTGGATGAGAAACAATAGTAACTAAATTATGGAGTATGTTAGGAGATGAAAGATACTGTACCACAAAAATTGACAGGGGATCAGGAATGGGGAGGACAAAATAGAAGGGGCTGGAACTCTAAACTGATGTTCAGGGAAGAGAACTATGAAAAAAAATGACATTTGAGCAAAGGCCTATGGCACTAGCCAAACATGCCAGCAATGTGCTGAGGGGAAATATATGTCCTGGAGGCAGCATGTTCTTGGCTGGGGAGGCAAGAGTGGAGTGTGAGGTGAGTAGCAGAGGAAGAGAGTGTGGTGTTCTGAGTCATGTAAGGCTGTGCAGGTCCATATAGTGAACTTAGCCCTTTTTCATGTGAAATGGATGCCACTGGAAGTTGTGGTGATTTGAATCAGAGGTTTCTCATGAACTCATGTGTTTTGAATACATGGTCCCCTCATGTGGCAGCAAGGAAGTAGAGGCTTCCTGGAAGAGATATGTGGCTGCAGTTGGACCTTCCTATTCATTAGCTCCTAGCTTGCCAGTGTAAGTTTTCTGACTTTCTTTTTTTTTTAAAAAAAATATTTATTTATTTATTTATTTATTTATTTATTTGAGAGAGAGAGAGAGAGAGAAAGAGAGGATGGACATGCCAGGGCCTCTAGCTATTGAAAATGGATTCCAGGTCCATGCACCACCTTGTGCATCTGGCTTACATAGGTGCTAGGGAATCCTTAGGCTTTGTAAGCAAGTGCCTCAAGCACTGATCCATCTCTCCAGCCCATTGACTCACTTTCTTGCCAGTTTCCATCTGCTGTGACAGAAGTGATATCCAACCTCTGCTTGTGCCATACTTTGCAAAGCCATCATTAAGCTTCCCCTCGAGACTTTAAACCAAAATAAATCCCTTCCTTCCATAAGGTATTTTTAGTCAGATATTTTGCCCAACAATGCCAAGGTAACTACAACAGAAGGTTTTGGTATGTTGTGATTTGTAAAGTATGACCTGAACCCTGAGTTGGCAATAGAAAAGATGGAAGCATTCAGCATTCAGGCATCTATGATGAAAGCAATGCAGGTATATAAGGCAGGTCCTGGTAGTGGCAGAAGAAGGGGTGAGAAATTATGGGATCCTAAGTGTATATTCTGTATGTGGAACCTGCAGGATGCCAATGGGTTAGATATGGGTATGGGGAAAATAGGAGTTATGGATGACTTTCAGAGTTTGGGTCTGAGTAGGGAGAAGGGTGGTCTTGACATCAAGTGAGAGGGGAGAGGCTGTATATGAAGATTAGTTGAGAGGTTGGCAGTATGTTTATAAACCTATTAGTTTATGGGTGCCTATGTGATCTTCAGTGGGATGCCAGAGCTCTGGAAAGAGACCAGTCATCAGCAGATGATATTTAAAGCAATGAAATAGTATGTGTTGTCAGAGGAGTGAAAATATACATTGAAATAACAAAAAGGAACAAAGATTTGGCACTGAGGCAGCTAAACCTTAAGTTATTGGTATGGAGAATAAAGAAACAGCTAAGGAGATTCATAAGTGATTAGTGAGCAAGGAGGGAACTGAGTGATCATTTTTTAATGTTAATGTATATCTCATAGTTAGAAAATGCTTGCTAGATACCTGACTTAAATAGAGCATCTTGTATGTTAACCCCCTTCACCCTCAGAGCAGTTCCCTCGGGTGTAACTCCAGGAATACATTCTTTCCATTTGGTGCATGAAGAGCCTGGTGTGTTGCGTGTACTCAGTATTAGAACAAATCATGATTTCCTTCCTTCCAGTAAACCCCTGCAAGACATTGCAGCCTTTCTGTGTTCTTGCCTCCACTGTGAAGACAGTGAGGTGTGTGGAATCCTTGCCTAGACTGCCTTGAGAGACTCTGGCCTCAGTTGAGAGATGATCACTTTCCATTGCTGTCTCTGCGACGTCAATTCCCTTCAATGATTTTCATGGTGAATGAGTCAGGTCCCAGATAAGGGCTTTTCTATATGTGTCATCTCATTCCATCATCAAAACAATCCTCTGAAGTGGAGGTCAGTTTCACCTCACACAGAGCCAACTCATTCTCAAAGCAGGAAGCAACTCACCACAGGGGATACATTTGTAGGTGTTGAGCCTAAGACTGACTAGACCAAACTTTCTCCTTTTCAGTGTTCCTGACTCACTGATCAAAGACGCTGTAGGTGTCAGAAAATGCATTCTGGAAGGGGAATGTTTAGGATATTTCATGGTTGCATGAACATCATACTTACACAAACCTATTACTAGCCTTTTTCAAAGTTTAAATCTCTATTATAATTTTGGGACATTTTTTGTTAAGCTAAGACACAAGGAGGCACACTGGCCTAGGCCTGTGCAGGGTCAGAGTCTTCAGTATCACTTTTTTCCACCTCCACAGTGTGCCCACTGGGATTTCATCAGGGAAACAGCACACCATGGAACTGTCACTTTCTTCTAGAAAATCCCCTGGAGCACCTGCCTTAGACGGTTTTATAATATTCTAATTTTAAAATAAATAGAAGTGTGCTCTAAAGTAACAATTAAAAGGTATGGCATAGACAATAAGTAGACAAGTAACACAGTATTTTTCATTGCTGTGGAGTAATATCTTTTATGCACAGCTGTATGAGCCACACTTCAGTACTTATAGCATGTCAGGTTAACTGGCACCAGCATTATCACAAATGAGGGACTAATGCATTCAGCTCTGAAGTCACAACTGCTATGACTTCATTAAGTGGCAGGACCTTTACAGCTCACAGTTACATATATATGGCCTGTTGTTGATCATATGTTATATAGCATATTATTTTAGTTGCAATTACAGTTATACTACTTTTTGTTTAAACCACCCATGTTGTCTTTATTTCCCTCATTAAACTTAGAGGACAATACAGAACTTCCTGAGTATTGAAGGGAGGCATGTTTCTCTTTCTTCATCTTTCATCTTCACTTTTGTGGTGGTTTGCACATAAAATGTCCTCTGTAGAATGATACATGTGAATAATTAATCCCCATTGATGGCACATTGAGGGAAGATTGTGGAAGGCTTAGGAGGTGGAGAGTTGCCGGAGGAAATATGTCACTGGGATGGGCCCTCAGGTACTATAGCCCAGCCTCTCAGGTTCCTGATACTTTCTTCCTGATGACATAAAGGTATGACAGAGGCACGCAGGCTTCCTGCTAGGCCCTACATGCTTTTTTTTTTTTTTTTTTTTTGCCATAATAGACATTTCCCCTCAATATGTAAGTTAAGAGTTTACTCTCTCCATCAATAATCTGCTTCCGGTCAGCAATGAGAAGATAAATGTTACAAGTTTTTACAGGACCTTTGTAACAAGTCATTCAATTTGTTTCCTCTCAAACTTTGCCTGGGATAAAATGATAACACAAATAAATATTGCCTCATGAATTTTACCTTATCCAGTGTCTTGGAGCAGAACATTTTGTAGATGCAGATCAGGTGGGGTGAAGGATCCTCCTTCCCTCTCCTTGCCATCCAAAGCAAGTCTCACACAAGTGTGCATGACTTCTGGGCTGAGTAACTATGCTCGTTCTTCCCTGAACAGAGGCTCTCAACTGCATATCAAATACAAAAATAGAATCATGTCAGCCTAGTGTGAGAAGGAACTAGGTCACTGGGAGAAGACCATAGCAGCCACAATCCCCAACACAAGTGCTTTTCAAACACTTTCAATATAGTACTGGGCCCCAGACATAATGGGCTTGGTGCATTTGTAAATATTACTGGTATGATTTCATAAAGAGATGTAATTCCAGACAGGATACAACAGACAGGCTTAATTTTTTTAGTTACTAGCTTCATCAAACATAAAATTGTACATCTATAGTAATAATAAAAGTATCACAAAATGTTTACTATTATTCATAAAAGGTGTGTATAGGTGGTTAACATTAACATAGATCATCACCAATAATTTTTAGATATTTGATATTAAGGCTAAATCAAGAAATAAAAGTACATTACTAATTACCCACATTAAATACCTATATCCTCACTTTGGAGCCAATGTGGATAAATATTTAACATTTCTATATGACAAATAAACCTGCTCTTTAGCTTTTAACTAACCTCTTAGAAGTCGAATTTCTATATTTAATCTCATTGCTGACTAGAAGCAAATAGTTTGCAGACAAGTAGTATCTAGTGACACCTTGCATCAAGTAGCACTCCCCTATATCCCATGCATTGGTTAATGATACTTAAAGAAACATGCAGCATTTGTACTGTCATGGAGAGATGATATTGACCACTCTGATTTAAGATTACCAAAGGTCTTTATTTGATTAATGTAAGGTATGAAGGATGTGGAATCAACCAGGATCCAGGAAATTAATGTACCAGGAGAAAGAAGAGCTGACACATAATTCTCAGACAGGAAGTATGCAGAACAGTATGGGGGCCACTAGCAGCGAGAGCATGGAGCCAAACACATAGAGGAAGATACACATTGCTGAGCTCTGAAAGCTGAGGTGAAGAATGTGTGTGTGTGTGTGTTTTAAATATATGTTATTTTTATTTATTTATTTATTTATTTATTTGACAGAGAGAAAAAGGAAGGAAGGGAGGGAGGGAGGGAGAAAGGAAGGGAAAGAGAGAGGGGGAGAGAGAGAGAGAGAGAGAGAGAGAGAGAAACAGAGAGAATGGACATGCCAGGGCCTCCAGCTACTGCAAACAAACTCCAGATGCTTGGGCCACCTTGTGCATTATGTGTATCATGGAGAATCAAACCTAGGTCCTTTGACTTTGCAGACAAATGCCTTAACCACTAAGCAATTCCTCCAGTCCTGAAGTGTCATTTTTAACTGAAGGCTGATGACAAGGATCTTTATCAAGGAATTGCCAAGTTTTCTATAAAAATATCTCTGGATGTTTGGTAGGATGATAAACTGTAGAAGAATAAATAGAAACAGAGACTTCATTGGATGCTTGTGCAATAGGAGAGGCTAGGAGTGTTTCAAAGAAGAAGGTGACTAAGGCTGCAATGAAGAGACTCAGCCCACACACAGAGTAGGAGTGATGCATTGACTGAATTTGGTATGGTGAACATGTCAAGCTAACTACCCTCTAGTGGAGGTGCTATTAGCTGAGATCTTTAGTGATTAGAGCCTACAAGTATATCCATGTCAGTCAAGATGGATACCTTGGCCAAGTTCATTCTTATTTCCATGGGATAGTGGAGTGGCTGTATTCTCCACAAGCTGGTAGTTTGCCTTTCCTGAGCTCTGTTCCACATTTTTGCATGCACAAACTTGAGATCTGTGCCTGCACATTGATTGAGTCTGACAACTTCCTCTCCTTCCCATACTTCTCTTACCACTAACTCTTCAGATACTGTGAATGCACACATACACATTTGGGCACACACACAAATACATATAAACATGCCCTTCAGAAAAAAAAAAAAACTTATTTTTAATCAGAATACATTAATAATTATCTGATTCACTGAAATAACTCTAGAGGGAAATACTTGATGGGTTACATACAAATTATGGCAAGCTTAGCTAATTACAAATCCATGCATTAAATTTAGCCTTTCAAGTAAGGGTTATGCATTCTCTCTCAAATGATAGCTATGTTGTGGAACCTACTACCAGACTTTAAGACACATTCCCCTCTCCTTATTACAGCATTCATCAAGGATAAAGTCTTCTAATTTGATCCTATTGAATTTTCACTGTCTTCAAAAATAGGTTAGCATGTGGTGTGTGAATTATTATTTAGTGTTATAATTTTTCATGTGGATTTAAACATTGCTTAATTCATCCTACTACTTGGTATGGTTTCACTTTATCCTAGGCTGACCTGGAATGCACTATGTAGTCTCAGAGTGGCCTTGAACTCCCAAAGATCCTCATACCTCTGACCCCAAAGTGCTGGGATTAAAGGCGTGTGCCACCACACCTGGCTTTTGTTTATTTTCTTTTTTTATTATTTTTATTGACAACTTCTTTAATTGTAAACAATATCCCATGTTATTTCTCTCCCTCCCCCCACTTTCCCCTTTGAAACTTCACTCTCCATCATATCCCCTCCCCCTCTCAATCAGTCTCTCTTTTCAGTTTGATGTCATGATCTTTTCCTCCTATTATGATGGTTTTATGTAGGTAGTGTCAGGCACTGTGAGGTCATGGATATCCAGGCCATTTTGTGTCTGAAGGAGCACATTGTAAGGAGTCCTACTCTTCCTTTGGCTCTTACATTCTTTCCATCCCCTCTTCCACAGTGGACCCTGAGCCTTGGAAGGTAGGTTTGAGATGTTTCAGTGCTGAGCACTCCTCTATCACTTCTTCTCAGCACCATGGTGCCCTCTGAATGATCCCAAGGTTGCCACCATCTGAAAAGAGAAGCTTCTCTAACCAAAAGTGAGAGTAGCATTAATATATGGGTGTGGACATTAAGAGAAGTGCTTACTGGGCAGTTTGGTGAGCATAGTATATACATTTAGCGAGACAGCAGCAGACATTACACCCTTAGGGCTCATGACTACCCCTGTGTTTTCAGTATCAGGGATGTGTTCCCTCCCATGGAGCGGGCCTCCAGTCCAATTAGAGAGCAGTTGGTTTCTTCCATAACAGGCATGCTTCTATTGCACCCATTAGCTCATTTGGCCTGGCTGGCCAAATTTAAAGCTTGCAGTGTTCACTATTGAGTACCTTCACTGTTTATTTTCTTTTGAACAAAACTGGAAATGTTATTTATATAAAACATGAGCTGTTTCTTATGTTTTAAGATTATGTTTTGAATTAGGAGAGATGGAGTATGGAATACAAAGAGAAGACTTTAGAATAAGGCCACTCTGATCTGATCTTCTGACTTTATTCCTTGTAGGCTCTGTGGGCCTCAGTTTATCGAGCTGTACAAGGTTGGTAGTGGAGCCTCTCTCTCCAGCACTGTGGGGGAATAAGAACGTGTAGTGTAATGCTCAATACAGAGTTTTCACCTCACAATTTCATGTAGCACATTAAGTGAAATGATAATAGAAGACAGAGTTAATGTCTTTCTATGTAATTCTGTCTGGAAGGAAAACAATGCACTAAACATTATTTAATTACTCTCATCATATAGCAGCTCCTAAAAACTCTGTAAATGTGTTCAGTGGTTATCTAGAATGGAATAAGTGAAAACCTCACAATATTTGAGTCTCTTTTTGTCTCCATTGCAGATTAATGATAAAGTTTACTGTATCCCATGATGAAGTATGCAGTGCGGTTAATGACTTAAGTCCCCCGGGTCAGAGAGGAAAGGCTTTATTAACTCATGGTAGAAGAAGTAGCCAGAACTTTGTGTGAGGTTTGTGTCCATTTTCCAGAGCCCCTAGTCCCACAGAAGTGACACAAAGAGTCCATGAAGGGCATGGGCACATATAATGGGCTCTTCACTAAAGGAGGAAATGTAACATGAAAATTATATTTGTGGAACTTGGGAATCTGTCATTCTCTCCAGAGGGTGCTGTTATTTTTGTCTTTCAAGGTTACTCATCGCTTGTCACCCTGGGAAATGCCCCAGGTATAAAACGCTCATTCCTAGTATTTGCAAGAACATGTGGGGGTGTTCAGGGTCCATGCTATCCTGACAAATAAACTTTTCCTGATTTAACCTCTCAAACTCAAGTGATTTTATACACAACGTGAATGCCCTCAAGTGTACTTTATTTTTTAAAAAAAAAAACTTTTTGTTTATTTTCCTTTGTTTGAGAGCAACAGACAGAGAGAGAAAGAGACAGAGAGAGAATGGGTGCACAATGGCCTCTAGCCACTGCAAACGAACTCCAGATACATGTGCCACCTTGTGCATCTGGCTTATGTGGGTACTGGGGAATCGAGCCTTGAACTAGGGTCCTCATGCTCCACAGGCAAGCACTTAACTGCTAAGCCATCTCTCTAGCCCTACTTTAATTTTATAAAATAGTCTTATGTTACATATTGTTACATATAATAATAACATCATCTGCCTATTAAATTAACACAGGTAGAGTTATGTAGAATTAAAAGTAATTTAATATACTCCTAAAATAAGATGAGCAAATAGTTAGTTTTTTAAAGGTGGAAAATAAAAGTGAATAATTTACAACATGATAAGGATAGTAAAAGACATTTTCCAGTGTTTTTGACTGAGCAACTAGGTTCATTTCAGTGGCAATTAACCAGATAAGTATTGGGTTTGAAGGGTGGAAAAGGATTTACCAATTAGGTATCCAAAAGGTGATGAATAGGCAAGCAAGTATGAATCTGGAGTTCATGATAGAAGCATGGGAGATGCCAATTTGGTATTCATCAGTGTATAGACACCTTTGGAAGCATGAATCTAGAAGAGCTTATTCAAGGATGAGTGCAGAATAAGGATCAAAACTAGTCTGAGGGTTGAACCTAGAAGCATAGCACTTCTTGGGAATCGGGGACATGGTGAGAAAGCTAGGTCAGAGTATAAGACTAAATGGGGTAAATGCTAATGGAGAAAGCATTGGGAGGGTCCCAGAGGCTGAGGGATGAAAGCAATCAAGGAAAGGGTTCTAGAACTTCTACAAGTAGCAGCTCCAAGCTCAGGTTTAGCAGTGTAATGAAGAGTGGCCATCCTCATAGGAGGATTTCAGGTCACATAGTGGGATGGAACACTGGCTGGCCACGAAAGGGAAAGAGGAGATGAAGACAGCTCTCAGTTCTGGCAGAAAGAGGGGCAGTAGGGAAGAGGATGCCTGCCAAAGATAGATTTTGTTTTGGTTTTTCAGAGATGGGAGATGCAGCTATGTATTTGAATGTGGGTGGTACAGTAGAGGAAGATGTTTGAAGTCTGGGAAAGAAAGAAGCATGGTTTAGGGAAAGATAGACATCTACAGGTAGTATGTGCTTTAGAAGCCAGGAACAGCCAACAGCCAGGAACATCTGCTTGAACACTTTTATAATTCTCATCACATTTATCTCAATCCCAAGTAAATACTGTTTGGGCAACATGGTTCATAATTTTGGTAGTCAAACTTGTAATGTGGGAAAGACCTGATATAAGGTGGTAAGGTCATGGAAGTGATAGTGTTTAATAAATAAAAAAGGGCTTGAGAGATGGATTAGCAGTTAAGGCACTTGTCTATAAAGCCAAAGGACCCAAGTTCCATTCCCCACAACCCATGTGAGCCAGATACAAAAAGTGGCACATGCATTTGGTATTCATTTTCAGTGGCTGGAGGCCCTGGTACACCCATTCTCTCTCTCTCTCTCTCTCTCTGTGTGTGTGTGTGTGTGTCTGTCTGTCTGTCTCTCTTTGTCTCTCTCTCTTTCTCTGTCTGTGTTTGTCTGTCTTTCCTTTCTCTCTTTCTCAAATAAATAAACAAATAAATAAAACATTTAATAAATAAATACATAAAACAGTTTATTCCAAGTATCCTCGGAATTGCTTGCTAAATCAGCAAGGAAATATTTGATGTTTTTCTCTCTCCTTCCCTGTTTGCAAATATTAATTCCACAAACAAGTACTCATTTTTCCCTAAGAATGGAACAAAAGAATGCTCTCTTTAACCAATGAAGTTTTATTTTCCTTTGTTCTTTTTTTCTTCTCAAACTAATAGAAGCAGAGGGATGCTGTGTGGGTGGTAAGGAGAGAGAAAACAAGATGGAAAAGTCTCACCTTCGTGAACTTGCTGTCAGATAATCCTCACAGTCAGACTGAATATGTGGTATTGTGCTTATCGTACATAAACTGAAAGACAGCTGAGAATTAATTTGTTCTTTGTACATGTTTTTCAGTTGTTTTTTTTTTAAACTACAGGTTGTATTTCTTTTAATTTAGTCTATGTGGATAATACCATGCTATCTCATTCTTTTAAGCCTTACCAACTGCTTCCTCAGTGACCTAATTTAGAAACTTTCCAATGTGAAAAAGTAGGTGTCTCCTCTCTGTCCCTCCCAACCTGGTCTGGGCCCCCAGAAAAAAATATCCATATTAGCTAAATATGGCATGCACAAATACCATGAAATCACTTCAAAACAGTTGATTGAAGAAGGAAGAAAAGGAAGAAGGAAAGAAGTAAGGTAGTATCTGTTAAATTGGTCCTATTGAGTGACAAGGCAATTGCAAATAGTTCAAAGGATGGGACAAATAGTGAAGCAATGAGTTTAAACACACATATTTTTATAATTTGTATTAATTATAGACATACATATGCTATACTTTTATAAACTTGAGCTGATCTGGTGGTAGGCAATACTTGTCTTTTGGACTGATCAGTGTAATTTATTCATTTAATTCATCTAATTTCACATGATCTGTCTAGACCAGAGGAAACAATCAACATCAGAACTGGGACAGATTCTGTGTTTGTATTTTTATGTCCTGTGTTTCCAAATACTGGACACTCCCTTGTAATTTACTAGGTCAATGCTCAAAGGAAAAAGAGAATAAGTGAAATAGCAGTGTGTTCAGAATATAGTATATAGTCTTAAGAACTATATTGATTTCGACTTTTCCTTGAACTACTAGTTTTAAGCTAGTAGCTTCATGGGATACGGAACTTAATGAAAGCAACTGTCTCTGAAAACTCCATTTGCATTCATTTTCATTTGCATAAGTTAAAAATTTTTGAACATGTGTTGATTGGGAAACTGTTATTACCTCCCATGTTATTTTAAAGTGGCAGACTGAAATACAAATAGAACACAAAATATGTCTTATACCAAATTTGGTCAAAATCAATTTGCACTTAAGAAAGTTAAAGTTAAAATGAAAGTTGAGCTGGAAAAATGCCCACTGCTGGATTGATGGAACACAACCAATGGTTTCCTTTTAAAAGTATGTATGTGCATGTGTGTGTGAGAGAGAGAGAAAGAGAGAGAGAGAGATTACATTGTAAAAGCATTCTTTTCTAATTTATATTTTTGATAATTTCATACATGTATAAGTGTGTTTTGATTGTATGCACTCCCTATTTTCCCTTATTATCCCCCTCCCATTCTTGCTGAACATTTTTTTCTTCCCATCTACTCCCCTCCTACTTTCACGTTGTTGTCTGTGTCCCACTGAGTTTAATTATGGCTGCCTTTCTGAGCACAGGTGAGGGGATATTTATTGGATCATGGGTCAAAGCATTCTTAAAGATTAAAGACAAGCCCGGGGTGCTGGTTCAGGTCTGTAATTCTAGCACTCTGGGGCTGAGGCAGTAGGAGTGTCACACGTTCAATTATACCAGGGTTACAGTGAGTCCCAGAGCAGTGTCGGCTGCAGAGTGAGAATCTGTCTCAAACCCTTTCCCCAAAATAAAAATCAAGGCTTAAAGACTGGTAGAAAGGTAAGATGTAAATCAAGTGACAGGTGACATCTCCCAATGTATTGCCTCCTCCTGTCTACATAAAAGCCAAGATTCCGTCCTATCTATGTAGTCTTCATGCTACACATAGGTGGCCAACTACCCACCAAGCAAGAGCCTTGGTGACTGTCCCTCATTTCTCATCCTCTACCTTACTTTGGTGCCAATATGACATACTTTCTAGACATGTGTGCTGGTAGATTATTTTATAACTGCATTCTCCTTTGTTTTAGAGTTTTGAAACTTTTCTTGTAGTTTAATTAACAAGTTGTCCCAGTTCTGTTTCAAGCTGTTAAGAATATGTTATTAGAATTGTATTAATAGAGCTAATTGAGAAAAAATTGTCATCACAACATTGTTATCCTATCAAGAATGACATGTCTTTTTAGAACTCAAATATTTTAATATTCCTTTATTCGGTTTTATAATTCTCTTCATGAAGGTGTTAGACATTTGTGATGTGATATGTATATGCACACATAGTACAGATCTAGTATATATAAATATTACATATCTAAGATCTAAATAATATGCTAGAATATATACCATATTAGTGCCAATTATACAAACACATTATATTTTTCACTGTTGTTGTGAGTTGATGCTTTATGTTCTAATATGTGGGGCTGACCATGTGTGTTGATTTTATATAAGTAACTTTCTTAAACTTTCATGTTTTAATATGAGTGATTATCTTAACTTTCATAATCTAAAACATAAACTGTCCATTAGCAGCAAAGTTTTTTTACTTCACTGTCAGTATTTTATATCTGCCATTCCTTTGTCTGTTTTTGTTTGAGAACATGCACACCTGTGCAGAGTAGCTGAAATTCTTGCTCAGATGGAAATACTTTTCATTATTAAGTGATATGTTCCCTATAAATTTCTTTTTTTTCACAGTAGGGTATTTCCTTTATTCCTCCTAGTTTACTTATCAGCTTAACATAAGCATTTTTTTCTTTTTCTTTTCTTTTCTTTTCTTTTCTTTTCTTTTCTTTTCTTTTCTTTTCTTTTCTTTTCTTTATTCTTTTCTTTTCTTTTTTTTTTTGGAGAGAGACACAGAGAGAGACAGAGAGAAAGGGAGAGGAAGACAGATAGAGAAGGGAGCACCAGCAGCGTTTCAGCTGCGAATGAAATCCAGATGTGTGTAGCCCCTTGTGGTCAAGTGCGGCATTGCGCCCTTGTGTCACTTTGCATCTGGCTAAATGTGGGACCTGGAGATTGGAACCGCTGGAGATTAGAACCTGAGTTCTTAGGCTTAGGAGGCAGGCGCCTTAACCGCTGACCCATCTCTCCAGCCCAACATAAGCATTTCTTAGTTCACTCCTGAGTATATTGAGATTCACTTTGGGCCCTCTTCCCTACTGCTGGTCCTTGGCCATCCTGAGGTTTCTGTCAGGAGATGATTATAGTACATTTCAGGATATCTATTTAAGTCTTCCTTTATTTGAAGTTTCCTTGGTTCCACTCTTGCTTCTTTGTATCCACTCTTCACTTCTCTTCTGCCTTCTTTGTAACTGGTTTTGGATAGGTCTGTCCTTTTTTTAGACTCCAAAGTCCTAGAACCACGGTCCTTCACTATTCTCTGTTCCAAATGTCCAAACCTAAAGATCTGGGGAGATGGCTCAGGTGTTAAAGGTACTTTCTTCCAAATGTCCAAATTGCTGGCAGGCATGCAATAGAAGCTCATTTAAATTGTTTTAATGGAGGAGCAGATGAAGGAATCATTGATCCCCCCCTACACACAACCCAGGTAACACAAGTAGGTGATTAGTTGGGACTGAGCATTACTGTACTATGTATTACACTTACATCTTTAATGTTTTTGTCCATGTTTTATGGCATGGTCTTCTGAAAATAAGCCAATTTTTTAAAAGGAAGAAAAATTAACAAAGCATTGTGTTTACTCTCTTAAATCTTAGCAGCAGACTATCTTTTGTTGTTCATTATCAACAATTCGTTATTCTTGAATTATGAGGAAATTTACTTATTATTTACTTTTTGTTCAGGGAATAACCATCCGGCCACTGGTGGAGTTTCTTGACGTTAAGAGATCCAATAAGAAGCAGCAAGCAGTCAGTGAGGAAATCCACTGTCGGGTGGGTGCTGACAGGGGGAACTCAGTGATAAAAATGGATAGGAATGAGGGAAATGGATTCACACTATTGTTCATTTCTGGATTTGGGAAGAACAAGGGAATAGCAGAGGAGGGAGGTCTTGGGAAGGTCTGTGTTGGGAAGTGGACTAGTTATAATCCCATGGTAGTTGGTCTAAATCAGCTTTCTAAACTCCCACATTGGCAAAGAAGAAAGCCTTTAACCCGATGTGTCCACTCCACATTTACTGATACTTTTCAGAATTATGACCCAACCTCTTGATAATGAAAGTATTACCTAATACTGATATAAAAATGTCACAACACATTTGCAGAGAATTTATTAACTTATTTGTTTTTAATTAAGGCAAACTAGAAGCAAAATAGAATACTAGGGTCAATGGAGTTTAGATACAATGTAAGTAAGTGAAAATTACTGGTTTTAAGAAAAAAATAATCAGTTAGCCTGCTTTTTCTGTTTTAGTTTTTTGACCATGTGAAGACTGGGATTGAAGATGTTTGTGGACATTGGGGTCACAACTTCTGGAGAGACAAGTAAGAAGGCCATATCACAGTGTATAACAAGTGGCTGGGGGTCATTCTGGAAGCAAGACTTATTGACTTGATCTGTCTTTCAGGATTTCACATCTCATATTGTCCTGATGTTGTGTCCTTTACGATAAAACTCAGTTATAGCAAGGTGTGGGGGTATACACTTGTCATCCCAGCACTGAGGTCCCTGAGATGGGAAGATAACTTAGCTACATAGTAAATGCAAGGCAGCCTAGGGTTGCTGCATAATGAAACCCTATCTCAACAAACAAACAAACACCTATATTATTTATCACAGAGATATAAAATAATATAATGAACAATGAAGGAGTTTATTCTCTCTTGTATAATGCCAGGGTTAGAGGCTCAGGGTTAACAGATAAGCTGTACTCCAGTGTCCTCAGGGTTGAGCCACCTACTAAGAGTAGTCTCATGTCCTTGCTTGACCCTTGAGCCAGAATTTCCACTTCAGTTTCAGCCATTCCAGGCTACAGGAAGGAAAATCACTAAAGGACAGAGGACATTTGCTCTTGCCTCCTGATATCAGAAGCTGTCAAGCAGTTGTTCTCCTTAGATTCCATGTGTAGGGCCTGCTTATGTGGCCCTTCCTTGTGACACAGTAACCAAGGGACAGTCTATTTGTGTAAATGTTAGGGATTCCATTACTCTCTCTACTTCCACATAAAGAGGGGGACATGGTCAAAGGTAGATATTAATAGATGCAAGTAAATCTGGAGAAATAACTTGCTTTATCTGAAAGATTACGTTTATCTAAATCACTCACAAATGAGTTTATTTTTGACACCAATGGCTCTGTGGGGGATGGATATCATTTAGTATCTCTCATCATGCTGCTTATAGTTGACATAGGAAAGGTAGACTAGATAGGCAGAATTAGATGTTTGCCATATTGCAACTTGAAAACATAGCAATGGGATCAAGAAGCAAAAATGGATTTGAGCAACAGTGTTTGGAATGTGGAGCCCAGGATCCAGCCCCTCACCAGCTAGCAGGAACCTATCAGAGATGTCCTTTACCCTCAACACAGGCACTGTCCCCAACAGTTTCCTGAAGTGACCATGTTTTGAAGTGACAAGGATTTGGGTAACACTAGTCCCTTTCATGGTATAGGTGTACCCATAAACCTCCTTCAGTTTATGATGATCATGGTAATTTACTTATTTCTTAATAAATATTTATTGTATACTCTTTCACTTATATGCCAGTATAGTAATGTTATAAAACAAACTATCTCCATACCTAGCTGCTGCAAATAGCAATCATTTACTATTGAAGTACCTAAGTCAAGAGGCTCCAAGCTCTTTTCATCATAGAGCAACTTATGGAACATTTGTCAACATATCATTAACTGGGGAAGACTTTTGAAGGCATTAGCATTTAAGCTGGACATTGAAGACGTAGAAACATATTCAAGACTGTATTTGGGTTACCTTTTCCTTCCTAACTTACTAGTAGAAGATTTCATTCACTTCTTGTTTATATTGAGTTGGCTAGCCTGCCAATATTTGTAATTTAACATGGTTTTAGAGTGTTTCTGTTTGTTCACACGAGTTACATAGGACTAAGCTACACAGAAGCATAAGCTATAGATTTGAGCCTCAAAAAATATAACATCACCAAAGCAGGCACTGTGTGTGTGTGTGTGTGTGTGTGTGTGTGTGTGTGTGTATCAGAAGTGAAAGAGAAAGAGAAATTAAATAGATCCTTAGAGAATACAATGAACAAGGACGTTAGTATCAGAGCAATTTTAGAAGGGTTATGACACTGTTTATACATGTAAGAAGATTCGTTGTACTTAGTCTTATTTTATAAATGAAGGAAAGCTATTTTATGTGTAGGGAGAGTTTTCAATTAGCACAAGGTAGTAAAGCAGGCTAAATCTACTTGTAAAAATATGAAAACAATGGTTATTTCTCTTCAGAAGCATTCATTGTTTTTGTGTTGCAGGAGGAAATCTCATCTACTGGGCTTGTCTTACAACTCTCTTCCCAACCCTACTTTATACTCAGGACCTTAATCACCTAAATGGGTTCTGACAAGTGAAACAGAGTTTCCCTCACATCCCATTGTTTTCATATTCCACTTTCTCCCTTTCAACCCAAGTACTTTTCCTTTCTATAGACTCCTATCAATACTTTCTGATGTGAACAATAAGAGGCATAATGCAGACCAACTTGTTTCGAAAGTGAAGATCAGGCTTCACATTCCTCCCAGTCCTGTGCTCCAAGTGGGGGAGAACATAGACATGAGTAGGCATATGAATCAGGTCAGCAGCCCAGGGCATTGTGAGTAAGAAGAGGAGGGGAGTACTGTGATTATGTGTGCTTGCTATAGACTCTGGTAGGGGAAGATTGGGGGAAGTCTTCTCTGTCTGTCTCAGGCAGTCACTCTCTCTGAGGTCCATGAGTCTGTTGTAAGCAGATCTCTCAAGGCAGCCAGGCTAGCTGGACTATGAGTGCTAAAAACAGCAGAGCCAATATTTGACACATGTCTGAAAGGAAGTGTTGCTTTCCTATGGCATTTTTATAAGCAGTGAATATACTTAACTAGTTAATCCATAAACATTTTAGATATTCCTATGCATAATGTCCACATATATTTCAAATCATTTCCTGGAGTTTAATATATACTGTGTATCATATGTAGAACAGAGAAGTGGGTATTGGAGATTGAGAACTGATTCTGGCCCTTTTTCAAATCAGTGCTATACAGATCACCTCTCAGGTGTGTACATAATCAGTGGTATTAATAAGAAGTGATTATCTAAGGCATTTGTCTGTCTTTCCTTTCCTTCAAAGGCCTCATGCTATTAATTATGGTAGTGCTAGAGCACTTGAGAATATGATGAAAAGTAATACAATGAGCCCATTTTTCAGGCTCAAATAAAAGGAGCCTAATGATGGCAAAAGACAATAACTATGTATAGTTTGGCATATAATTGAGAGTGTAAATAAAGCAAATAAAGAAAACATACAACCCTATGCAGAATAGATCAGATGTCATGGTCTCTATTAAAATTATGAAACAATTGTTAACACAAAAAAGTTTTAGAAGATATTGGCTTAGTTGTCCTTACATAAAATTCAAAATAAATGCAGGAAACAATAGGCCCAGTCTTCAATGTATTGGCCAGTTAATAGCAAAGTGCACATCAATGGCTCTTTAATTATTCAGCGCCCTCCAGTATTTAGAACAAAGAACAAATGATAAGGATGTGCAGTAACCTTAGTTTCTTTCATGGCACAGGTGTGCCCATAAACCTCCTTCAGTTTATGATGATCATGGTAATTTACTTATTTCTCAACAAATATTTATTGTATGGTGTTTCACTTATATACTGGTATGGTAATGTTCGCAAAGAAAACTTTTGCCATACCTATCTGCTCAAAATGGCAATCATTTATTATTAAAGTGCCTGAGTCAAGAAGCTCCAAGTCAACTGGACTGGGCTGGGTAAGGCTGATCTGGGCTAGTCCTGCTTATACTGCCTTGCTTGGTTGGCAGTCAGCTGAACCTGGCTGACCTTGTCTGATGTGACAAATGTGAAGTGACTCTGCTTCATTCTTGTGATGTTCACCTTTGTCCATGTCACTCTATGAATATGCATCTGTGAAGATTACTGCTTCAGTTACAAGCCCATTTTAAGCCTCTGCCTCCATTAGTATATCAGGAGATGCTGCATTGGCCAAAATAAGCAACAGGGGTGTTTTTTTTTTTTTTTTTGGTTTTTTTTTTTTAAGCTCATCATTTAATAACAGGGAAGGGAAGATCATCTTAGCCATGGTAGAAATATGTTGCTATATATTGTGGCAGAAAATATGTGTACAGAGAGGTATTGGGGCCAAATGACACCTCGATGCCACATATGCTTACATTGTGCCAGGCTTAGTTCCAGGCACTGGTGATATAAAAACAAACACAAATCAGAACCTGTAATACTGATTTATATTCCACTATCAAAATATAAATACCAATCACATATTAGTAATGCCTGGTTTGTAGAAAATAATATCAAGAAAGGGGGAGAGAATGCAGGGGTAATTTGATATGCAGTTGTAACAAAATGAGAATGGCTGCATTTTGGAGCGTAGGAGGCAAAACCCTGATTTGTGTGGGCTCTTTAGAGAAAATAACTATGGAAGGTTGAGGAGAAGCAAAGGAGATCTATGAATTCATTGATAGCAGATGGAACAGTGAGTACCAAGGCCAAAGCTCACATGGCAAGTGTCTGTGATAAGATGGAACCATAGTACTGGAGCACTGTGCTAAGAAGAGCAGACCCACGCTGTGTAGCACCTCATGGGCCAAGTTATCGTTACTCAGGTGAGAAGCAAAAGTTGCATCATTTGACATTTTAATAGGGTACTCTAGCTTCTGCACTGAGATAGACTTTCAGATCAGGAGTAAGAATGCTCATCAGATATACAATTCAGTGCCAGAGTTAAGGGAGAGAAGATGATATCTTGTACCATAGTGATCACATTGGAGGTAGTGAGAGGTGGGTAGAAATTGTATTTTGAGGATAGAACCAACAGAAAATTTTGATAGAATGTTAATGCAATGTCAGTCAGCTAAGGATGCCATAACAAAATTTCACACAGTAAGTGTCTTAAATAGCAGAAATGAGTTGTGTAACCATTCTAGGGCTAGAAATAACAGTGAGTGTGAAAAAGGCTGGCTGCTCCCCTGTTTCACTTTCCAATGACTGTCTTCTCCTTGACTCTACTAACTGTTTTCCATCTGCATGTGTCCTTTTATCATAAGCCCAACAATCATATTGCTGAGAGCCCACCCTCGTAACTCCATTCTCAATCAATACTGTCTATCAAGACTAAATCTCTAGGTCTGGGGAGATGGCTTGGCAGTTAAAGGCATTTGCTTGCAAAGCCTGATGGTCTGGGTTTGATTCCATGTTACTCATGTAAAGCCAGATGCACAAATGGAGCTCATTTGCAGTGGCAAGAAGCTCCTGGCATATCCATTTTAATTCATTCTTTCTCATTCTCTCTCCATTTCTCTCTCTCTTTCCTTGCAAATAAATAATAATAATATAATACTAAATATCCAAACATGGTCACAGTCTCATTTATTAGAGATTTGGAGTTCAGTGTATGACTTTTTTTTGGAACCATTTAAATCATAGCATGATACAGATAGCTCCAGAGCTTTTGACTTAGTAGAGTCTTCCTTTGCTGAGGTTGGGAGGACTGTGGAGAGATCAGCTCAGTTTGAACATGTGCAATTAGGATGCCTGTTAGTTGTTCAATTGGAGATGTTGAGTAGGCAGCTGAATGCTCATGGCTGTGTTTAGAAGAAAGGTCCCAGCTATAGAGATAGCATTTCAGTTATTGACATAAAGATACCATTAAAAGTCATGAGACTAAGCAAGATGCCCTGAGAAATGAGTGAAGGTAGGGAAGAGGGCCAAGGAATGGCTCCTAGGACACTCCTACATTCAGAGGTCAGAAAGAAGAAAAAAATTCTAATCAAAGTAACAGAGAAAGAGGTAGGAGGACCAAAAGGGAGAGTGGCTCCCTAGGTGCCAGGGTAAGGTAGTTTTGTGAGCAGGTGAGGTCAGAAAGGATGGGGGTGACTGAATAGCCATTGTATTTATATGATGAGTTTAACTGATGACCTTAATGAGGGGGAACTTCAGTGGGTGTTGGAGGCAAAAGCCACATTTGGAAAAACTTACTATCACAGGAGAGGATTGGAAATAGCAAGTATTAGCAACATTTTGGACTAATTTGGCAAAAGAGGAAATGAAAAAATGGTGAATGGAGAAATATACATGGAATATTTATATATATTTGGTGAATGCTAAAATATGTAGGTTATGTATAAATATATATATATGTGTGTGTGTTTATATGTATATACACATATAAATGTGTATTTTATAGGGATTAGGAAATTAGCATATGGATTTTTAAATTTTTTATTTTATTATTTTTATTTTAGAGAGATAGAGAGAAAGGGAGTGAGAGAACTGGCGTACCAGGGCCTCAGCTACTGCAATTGAACTCCAGATGCTTGTGCCACCTAGTGGTCTTATATAACCTGTGCTTGCCTCACCTTTTGTGCATGTGGCTTACATGGGATCTGGAGAGTCAAACATGGGTCTTTAAGCTTTGCAGGGAAGCGCCTTAACTGTTAAGCCATCTCTCCAGCCCCAGCATATGAATTTTTGTTGGGATACATTTCAGTCCATACATGAAGCATTGAAGGGAAGGATCACAGGTGACTCCAAGTTTTTGACCTGGTCGGGTCATCCTTAGCTGAGGTAGGGAGTACTGGTGGGATATCAGTCCAATATGATATATCAAGTTTGTATGCCTGTTAGTTACTTACATACATAAAAATGCTTATTATGATCAGACTAGCTAAATTCTTCTAAGTTTTACCTGAGAGTTTTTTTTTATTATTATTACTTGAGAGTTTTTTCTTACTTATGGCAATACTAATAAATTTAAAACCTGCCTTATTTGTTTCTTTACAGATTTAAGAAATTTGATGACAAATACCTTCGGAAGCTTTTGATACGTGAAAATCAACCCAAGTCTAGCATTGTGTCCTTATATAAAAAGCTTGAAATCAAGCATGCCATCGAGATGGCAGAGACTGGGATGATAAGTACTGTTCCTTCTTTTGCATCTCTAAAGTAAGTAACTAAAGTCAACTTATTATTACTAAATATGCATGGGAGTATATACCCTAGCCCTATGCCAGTTTAAGATATCATAGCAGAATGATTTTCTGACTCAAAGGTTAAAGTCCAGAAATGAGCATATATTAGTCTCTGTTTTTTTTTTTTTGTTGTTGTTGTTGTTGTTACAGTGTTCTATGTGTTATGCCAGTTTTGAGTCAGCTAATCAGAAAATACTTCAACATTTAGGATGTCCGTGGCTTTATCATAATTCAATACTTGTGGAAAGGGAGCCTTCTTATCCATTGTAAAATGGAATATTTTATGGTGTGTGATATTTGATACTATAAGCAAGCACAGACTTACGTTTTCTTCATTGATTATTCACTGAAGTCTTGGGGGAAAAATATGACCCCAGCCTGTACATTGAAAACATCTTGGGAGTCTTGGGAATGTGAAACAATACCAATTTTTTGGCTCTCTCCAGGCCAATTCATTCCAGAATCTCTGGTGTTGAGACTTAATAAAATATAACCAATGATGTTTCTATTGAAATAAACAATTCTATATTATTCTAAGAAGGGCTAGAAATAATGAAGTGGTAGAACTAAAAGGTTAAAAAAAAAAAAACAATTATCTGAGAAGCTCTGCATAGTAATACATACATGTAATTCTAGTACTTGAGATGCTGAGACCTGAGGATCAGAATTCCAGGCTAGCCTAGACTCTATGACAAGACCCCATTTCAAAGGAAAAGAAAAAATTGCAATAGAATGAATAGACTACATGAAAAAACATATAGCTAAACTTATCAGAAAGGATTTTGACACTAAAGTAAGTTTTCAAATGATTAATGAAAATAAATATTTTTAAAATATTTTTAATACAAATCAATTTCTAATTGTTATTTTAACTGAAATTCTTCTAAAATAATGGTGTTAAATCTATAAGGAAGAAAAATCAATGATTCTAGCAGCTATTGAAAGGTGAAATACTCTTTTTCTAAACTTTCTCAGTGATTGCCGTGAAGAAAAAATAAGAAAACTCACACCTGGTGAAATGGATGAAATCCGAGAAATACTATCAAGGAATCTATATCAAATCCGTCAGCGGGTAAGAATTATTTAAGTGCCAAAATATTAACTTGGCTTTGCCTCAAAATGTGCCTTCCAGCTTTGCTCCCTAGGCAGATACCTGGTTCTAGCCTGTCTTAGTGGATTCAAAATGGCATCCACTCTTTCCCTGAGACCTTCCCAGCATTCCTTCTTATGAGAGTCCTTCCCTTCTGTGGCACTTGTAAAGTTCCTAACAGCTATGCCCCCTTGACCTTAGAGATAAGAATGATATGTTAACCAATTATGGTGAAATGGTTATATTTCATTTAAGAAAATAGCTCTATGACTAAGACTTTTCTAGTTGAGAAATGGTGCTTGATCACTGTGACAGAACTTCTCAGTGTGACAACCCAGAGAAGAAAATAGAAGCCCTGACATTAACCAACGGAGCACCTCCAAGTGGCTAGGCCTTTTGTTTTATTTTTCATTTTTTTTTATTTTAGAGAAGGCAAGGGCAAGCAAGGCACACACACACAGACACACACACACAGAGAGAGAGAGAGAGAGAGGGAAAGAAAGAGAGAGAGAGGGGGGGAGGGAGGGAGGGAGGGAGGGAGAGAGAGAATTGGCATGCCAGGTCCTCAGGCACTGCAATAGAACTCCATTCGCTTACACCACCTAGTGGGCATGTGCAACCTTGTGCTTGCCTTGCCTTTGTGCATCTGGCTAACATGGGATCTGGAGAGTCGAACATGGGTCCTTAGATGAGGTCCTAAGGTACAGGCAAGCACCTTAACCACTAAGCCATCTCTCCAGCCCTAAGCTTCTTTTAATATGGCTAATTCCTATTCAGTAGAGGTTGTATGTGAAAATAACTTGAGGTTTTTTTTTTTTAAATATTTTATTATTTATTTATTTATTTGAGAGAGAGAGAGAGAGAGAGAGGAGAGAGAGAGAATGGGTGCGCCAGGGCCCCCAGCCACTGCAAACGAACTCCAGATGCATGTGGCTTGTGCATCTGGCTTACGTGGGTCCTGGAGAAACAAGCCTCGAACCAGGGTCCTTAGGCTTCATAGGCAAGCGTTTAACCTCTAAGCCATCTCTCCAGCCCTTTTTTTTTTTTTTTTTTTCAATTAATGGTCGCTAAATCAGTACAACGCACTTTAAGGCAGACAAGGGTACCTGATGAATTAAATTGTTTTCTGATTTGTAAAGATCACACTTTTTGTGTGTACATTCATATATTATGGGTAAGCCTGTACATAGAGGCCAGAAGTCAACCTCAGATGTCAAACACCTTAGTGTCTTTGAGACAAGGTCTCTCATTGGCCTGGAACTCCTGAAAGTACACTGGGCTGGCTGGTCAATGAGTCCCAGGGATCTAGCTACTACCTCCTCTTCAGCATTAGGATTCCAAGCCTGTGCCATTAACCCCCTATTCAGCTTATATATATATAAAATGTGAGTTCTAGGGAATCAAACCCAGGATAACAACTGAGCTATCACCCCAGCTCCCAAGTGAAGATTTTCCAATGAAGAAAAATATATTCAGTGCTTACTAGAGAATGAATTATTTCAAAGTTTGAAAGTGTTAGCTTTTACACTCTTGATTTAGTTTTTATTTCCCTTTGTGTATGTAAGTTAACTTCTTTGGTGCAAAGCCAAAGAAATACAGTTTTGGAATTTGGGAGAAAATATCAATCAGTCTTTGGGTAAAATGTCACTTAATCATTTTCATTTCAGACTTTGTCATACAACAGACACAACCTGACGGCTGACACCAACGAGAGACAAGCCAAGGAGATTCTGATCCGCAGACGCCACAGCTTGCGGGAAAGCATCCGGAAGGACAACAGCCTGAACCGGGAGCGCAGGGTAACTGGACAGGACTGCAAGAAGCAAAAGGCTTCCAAGGGCAATGCCAACAGCTGCTCTGAGGACCAGCTGACAGGATTATTGGCTGTTCTGGGTGAATAGAGCATGAGGGCTGATTCCCAGACATTTGGGGGTGGAAAAAATAATAGTCATTTCACCATAAACAATTTCATGGATAACACAGTGAGAGACATATAAAAAGAAAACAAACAAACAAACAAACAAACAAACAAACAAACAAACAAGGAAAACAAGAAACAAAAAAGATAAGGAGGAAAAGAAAAGAAAATTACAGTAAATTCCTTTCAAATACTTCTTTTCTGATTTTGTTTTTGTTTTTGAAGCAAAGTCCCATGTAGTCCAGGCTGACTTCAAACTCACTGTGTAGCAGAGAATAATCTTGAACTCCCAATTCTCTTGTTTTCTCCTCCCAAGGGCTATATTACAGGCCTATGCAACTACACCCAGCTTCAAATATTTCTTGAACACATTTTACATTCTAGGTGCTGCCTGTCTTCAGTACATGGAATTCACTTTTAAACAAAGTTTACAAAGATTTCCACCCTGTAAGATTCCTATTCTAGTGATAAAGAAGGCTACCAGCAATAGAATTTAAACTGTGTTACGCATAAGGCAATATGGTCTTTTTGGAGAAAATACATGTGCTTTTTTATTTGTCTATACATGTATATGGTGGGGTATGTGTGTTGTATGTGTGTTGGGAGGGGGTATATGGCATATGCGTATGTAGATGCATACACAGAGACAAATGGCAGAGGCCAGAGACTGATGGCAAATGTCTTCCGGTAGTTGCTGCTCTATCTTGTGTTCTTGAGGAAGTGTCTTTCACGGAACCTGGAGATGCTAATTTTTAGTTAGACTGACTGACCAGTGAGTCTCTGTAGTTCTTCTCTCATCTCACTCAGGGTTGGTGTTATAGGCATCAGTGGCCATGTCCAGCTTTTACTTGGGTGCTTGAGACTGAACTCAGGTCTTCGTGCTTGTACCAAAAGTGTTCTTACCCACTGAACCTTGTCTCCACCCCTGAAAGTAAATGCTTTTTAAAACTCGAAGAAGGAAGTTGTTAGAGATAGTCATATCACCATTTTAGTCAGAGCAGGCATGCCAGGCTTCAATGACTAGCCAGTGATACAGTCATATACCCTATGATGCTGGGATACATTCTAAAAGATGCATTGGTAGTATGATTGTGATCACTTGTGGCCACTGCTGTATATGCAGTTGGTTTTTGAATGACACATGACTGTATTTGAGCTTTCATGGGGCAGGAGCTAAGTACTGTGGTAGGAAAGCCTCATGTGACCTGGGGACTATAAGAATCCCAAAATGGACCAGATGTGGTGGCACATGCCTTTAGTCCCAGCACTCAGGAGGCTGAGGTAGGAGGATTGCTGTAATTCTGAGGTCTGGGACTACAGAGTGAGTTTCAGGTCAATCTTAGCTACAGTAAGACCCTGCCTTGAAAAAAAAAAAAGAAAAAAAAAAGAAAAGAAAACCCCAAAACTAACCAAAAAACAGCAACAGCAAAAAAAAAAAAAAAAAAATCCTAGAATGGGGACATGAACATTCAAGTGAAGTTAGCTCAGCAGTCCATTTGGGCAAGGAATTATTAACAACTAAGGAAAACCATTAATAACAATATAATAATTTACTGATATAAAATGACAGGCATTGTATTTTTAGTAATATTCTGTATTGGAACATTAGAGATCAAAATGGTTTTAAGTAAATAATGAGAAACTCTTTCTATATATAATATGTAATAGAAACCATTAAGGTAATATTAAAAATTAAGATTAACACTCATAATGGCAGGAAATTAAATTTTAAATACTTTTGTTTTTTTATCATTTTGAATCTTTTTTTATTTGCAAGCAGAGAAAGAGAGAAAGAAAGAGGAAGAGAGAGAGAGAATGAGATTTGGCACACCAGGGCCTCTAGCCACTGAAAATGAACTCCTTATACTTGGACCAATTTGTGCATCTGACTTTACGTGGGTACTGGGGAATCAAACTAGGTTTCTTAGGCCTTGTAGGCAAGCACCTTAATCGCTGAACCATCTCTCTAGCCCTGTTTTATCATTTTAAAGATTTATTAACTAAGCAAATACTGAATAGGCTGCATTTTAACATATAACCTTCCCTGTACATACTGATTCCAAATCTTTTTAAGTAATAACGTTTGTAGATAAGTGTTTATCTTTTCTTTTTGAGTATCTTTTCTTTAAGAAGAGTCATATCTTGCTAATGGTCCCATTTACTTTTTATTTTCTTTGGTTTTGAACTCCTTTAGGGTGTGGAAGGGATTTAGTTTTCAGTTGTTTTAAGTACAATAGTTATAATTTCTGACAAAGTAACATTGGAATGAAGAACTAAAATTATATTTTAAGACCATGTTTTGCCATAGTCACCTTCAAATATGCATTAAGTGCTATTTAGTCATCTAAGTAAGGTGTTCTGTTCTTTTATAGGCTTCCGCTTCAACCTCCAGATATTTATCCTTACCAAAAAATACAAAGCTTCCAGAAAAGCTACAAAAGAAAAAGAATATTTCTACTGCAGGTAATGCATACACTTGGAGTAGAAAACCTTTAGAATTATTTACTAATGCTTATAAAATATTTTTTCTAATTTGCTCCATTAAAGATGAGTTCAATCTCTTGCAAATTTAAAACCATAACAGGGCTACCTGTTATTATCATGGGAACCTTTGGGGAGTGATATTCTATGCAGATTAGAAATAATATGATCACCTACTTTCCATAATGATTCCTTGATAGAACAAAAACAAGTATTATTGTCATGGGGTTTTAATAAGCAGGTAAAAAGAAAGTCATAAGTCTGGACATGTTTAAACATTTAGTTATATGATAATCTAATTTTCATAGAAACAACCATTTATCTTGTGAGTATAATTATGAAAGCTTTGTTACAAGGTCTAATATCTCTGTGTATGCTGATAATCTTCATGTGCATACTCAAGATACTTTCTGCGAGTCACAGGACTACGTTAGGATTTTGTGTTATTAAAATGTGGGCTGTAATGATACACATTTGCTCTCCCACCACTTCATTATTGCATTAATCAAGAAACTGAAACTCTAAGGGTGGCCTGTGGCAATGGAGGGTGGGGTTACAAGTGAGTAGGGGGGATCCAAGACAAGACACTGAATATTCATAACTGTATTACCAGTACACCTACAGAAAACTATTTTTGGTTCCTAAAAGTCTCGATTCATAGGCAAGTGGCAAACCTGTCAAGAGTGCCACATAGGAACTGCAGAGCCCTGATCTGTTTTTTAGGGTTTTTTTTTTTTTTCTATTTTGTGTGTGTGTGTATGTGTGTGTGTGTGTCCATCATGCAGGGCCTAATGAGCTTGCGTGCCATGGAGTACATGCACCTGTGGTGGCCATAAGGGAATGTCCAGAACTCTCTTCACTGCTCTTCTTCCCATGTTTATTTGGACCTGAGACTCTTATTGATCCTGGAGCATGCAGGGTTTTTGGTTTGGGTTTTTGTTGGTGGTGGTGTTTATTATTTTTTTTTTGTTGTTGTTGTTGTTGTTTTTTGTTTTTGTTTTTGGTTTTTTTTGAGCCCTGGTGATTCTCTGGTCTCTGCTTCCCATCAAATGGGAGTTATAGACACGTGTGGCCACACACAGCGATGTCCTAGGGAAGGAACCCAAACTGTCTTTCAAGCCCTTTAACCACTGAGCTATTTCTCCAGCCTATAGCTGTTTGTAATCACCCTCCTCCCCTCCTTTCCTGGATGTAAAAGCAAATCAGAAGAGATGAAATCCTAGATGAACAGAAGGATCTCTGTAGCAGCAGGTGACAGTCAGACTGATGGTTGTATGTCAGATGATGACCTGAGTTCTTTTTGGCAGATTCATGGTTGGGGGTTGCAGTTGAGGACAGAATCACAACTGTCAGAGGGATTCAGCTCAAATTATAGTTCCAGTACCTACTAATATCTCTTGAACTTAGTCACCCCATCTGAAAAAAAAAAAAATTGTGAGGATTAAGTTGAAAAGTATATATAAGAGTGCTTGGTACCCAATAATCTCTCCAGCATTATTGCGAGTACATCCTTGTGGACATGAGTGATCTCAGAGGAAACACAGATGCCACTTAGTAAGAGGTAAAATGAGCCCACTGACTTCCCTGACGTCCCCTATACCTAGAATCCTTGGGACATGTAGAGACCCACGGAGGTATTGTAGTCACAATAGGACCTCCGCTTACTCTGTTCTCACACTGTCTTTCTGTTCTGTGACAGATGGCAATAGCAGCGACTCTGATGCAGATGCTGGGACCACAGTGCTCAATTTGCAACCCAGAGCCAGGCGCTTTTTGCCAGAGCAGTTTTCCAAGAAACCTTCCCAGGCCTATAAAATGGAATGGAAGAACGAGGTGGATGTTGATTCTGGCCGAGGCCAATCTAACACTCCCACTGCACCCCATAGCAAAGAAGGAGGTACCCAGACACCTGGGGTACTGAGACAGCCTCTTCTCTCCAAAGACAGGTTTGGCAGGGGAAGGGAAGATAGTTTGACTGAGGATGTCCCACCCAAGCCTCCACCGAGGCTGGTTCGGAGGGCATCAGAGCCTGGAAGTCAGAAAGCCCGGTTTGGGAGTGAAAAACCTTAATGAAATGGCCAAAGAAGACTGTGGGGCACTGAGCCAGCATGGCTGTGGTTTGTCACCCTAAAATCCCATCAACCTTCTATCTATGAACTTTATTTGGACAGTAGATCAAGCCACTGATTCATGGGATGAATGCTTGTCTCAAGAAGAGGAAAATCAAAGAAAGAAAGTCCCACAGAATGGCTTTTGTGACTTGTTGCGATTAACTATTTCTTTGAAGACCTGAAGGGGGTAAAAAGTGTGCCTTTATTGAACTTGAATGACAGAACTTGAACTTTTTAACATACCTTTGTTGGTAAAAATTTTAATATATTATATATATGCCTCAGTTTTATTTATGAAAAAATGTTTATCTGTAGTGATTATTGTTTGAGTGGTGAAAATATCTTTCTAAAAGATGAAGGTCATCTCTAAAGGGTGGATATTTTGCTTGGGTTTGGGCCTTTCCCATCCCAACCTGATGGATCCAGTGATGAAGGAAGAGCAGTGCCCCAGACAGACACTGCCTGGCCCCAGCTGGACACAAGGTCAGAGTGTGTAGGCAGATGAAGTGTCCTGGTTCCTCGAGTGTGGTTAGAAGTTCCCACACTCCTGTGAAATCATGTTTCCTGTCCTTAACTTGTTTTTCTGTCTACCATATGTTTGGGGGTTACATACATGTTCCATCACCCCTTCTTTTTTAGGAATACAAAAGGAAAGATTGCCTGGGCAAATCAACTCATGGTATTTGATGGACTCAGTGGCAATTCTTGAGAAGGCCATCAGTGAGGACCACTTGTGGCCAGTGGGAAGCCAAGGCAGCCTGGCAGCCTGACTGCTCCATGGATTTTATGTTGTGCAATACCAGGAGGGAAGTGCAAGTGATTCCTTACAACCTTTCCTATGACCACTGGCATTAATAGATTTTTTTATAGTACATTCTAGAAGTTGGAGCCCAGGCCAGAGGCTCTAATACAGGCAAGAATGAAAATTTATATAGATAATATTCCAATGTTTAACAATTTTGTAAGATTTCATGTTTTGACTTTTGTTCAGAAAGCACTTTGGGGAATGTGGGAATCCTATTTTTTTGCACTAGTCTGTAATTTGTTACCTCTTCACCTTCAATAATGTAGTGACTCAAATTCTCCATATAAAATTGGACTCTATTCATGAGAGTATATTTTAGGAGTATAGCAGAAAGGAGTGGGGCATAATCATTAAAGGTTCATATTGAAATCTCTGTATTTGAAGCCATAGATTTTATTTAACTGCCATTTGATTTCTGAATAATTCCTATTTAAAATTTTCTGAAACATTTCTATATATTTCTGGGTTTATATTTTAAATGTAACCACTCATGTAGCATCATATTGGATTTTTCTTACACATAGCAGTGGATACAAGCCATTTGCCAGAGGAAGCACTTTCATAAATGAGAGCAGAGAGACTCCTCAGTTGGTTCTCCATCCCCATCCGTGTAGGAATGGATCTCTCATTTTCTCATGTTGGATAGTGGGAGACCATAGGCAGAAGATGGGGAAGGTAGGATGCAAGAAGTCAACTAGAGAATGGTTTCCTTCCTTAGCAATCCCAAACTCACAAGAAGAAAGCAGTGTAGAGCACAATGGGAAAGATACAAGCTTAGGACTATATGCCAAAGATTTCAAGTTTAAATGGCAATATTGACATAAAACATGTATTTCTTCATTAAAGAAATGAAAACTGACACAGATTGTACTGTAGAAATATGACTCATCAAAGAGATATATTTATTTTTGAGGATGTCAAGTAAGTATTCATATTAGTAATGACTTATAATATCTGAAAATGAAGGCAGAAGCTGAAAATGCCCTGAAAAGAATTTTCCTTTTTTTCTATATTAATAGATAATATAAAGAGTTTACCTTTCTGAAACTGAAGGAGGAAATTTTTTGAGTGTTTCTTGTTAAAAAGGTAGATAAAATTCAGCTTTTGCCAATTAAAAAGTCAAATAAACTATTTAAATGGCATTGTATACGTTTGTGAAAAAGAATGCCTAAGTCATTTTATTTTAATCATCAGTTTCAGTCTTTTTTAAAATTTGTTCAATGGCAAAGGTAATAAAAATAAATTTGACATTAGACTTTTCTCTATATTTTATTTTGGTGATTGTTATTATGGAGATAGCTTAAACAGAGTAACCACTTAAAATTCAGACATATAGAAAAAGTCCCAATCCTTTGTAATAGCTTCCTATTTCAAAATCACCTGATCCAATCAATGTTCCTATGTGTCTCCAGAATTTTGATAGGTCTTCTGTTTGCTGTAACAAATTTGATTTGAACTACCTATCTGTGAAAAGCCAGGGCTTAATACTTTATATATAAAATGAAAGTATTTCTGTTGGGAACAGTTATGGCAGTCAGCAAACAATGAGAAATTGGCACCCAAATCTAATACTTTTGAAAGTGTGTGTTTTGTATCTATGCCTCCAAAATATCTCAAATGAAATTCTATTCATTTTCCCCAAGCTTTATGGTGAGGTGTTTGTCTATATGAAAAGTCTAGTGAGGCTCAGGATTTCATGTCTTGGCACATTTTGCATTTGTCACCCTGTGTAGAAGTCATTTTTATATAAAACTGGCATTTCATTATCAATTATGATTACAGTATTTCTGTTACTTCAAACAACACACTGGAGTTTAGTCTTTAAAGGATAATCGAAGATATTTCTTTGTCCAGATGAAATAGCCACTGACATTAGCTACCAAGGCCTGGACACTGTTCAGTTTTGGATTCTGCACCTCTCCACCCTGGCTAAGATATAAAAATATACAAAGCTCAAGTCCCTTATGTGACTGGTGTATTGTTCGCATAGAACCTACACACGTCCTCCCAAATACTTTAAATCATCTGGAGATGGCTCATATCCTTACACAATGCAAGTACTACTTTGATAGTACAGTCTATCATTTGAGAGAAAACAAGACAAACACTTCTGTACATGCTCAGGAGAGATGTGGCTTTTGAACATTTTCCACATCAGGTTGAATGAGTCTGAGGATATGGAAACGGGGGCTATGGAATGTCAGTTGTACATGACCCTCATCACCCTGAGGAGAAAGTTGGTGACTCAACAAACTGGTGTCCAGGGCTTTTGTTTGTTTTCTTCACTTCTAATGCAAAATGTGTAGTCCACTGTTCTTTTAGATCCAACTTTACAAGCAACTTCTTTCTTTGACCCCCTTCAAAGGAAAGATGGCACCTCATTTCCCACCTGGCATTTGCATAACCCTTCATCTCTGGCAGATAACACTTGTTTCAGAATTTCTCATGCCATCTACTCCACATAGAGCTGACCCCCTCAGATAGGAGTGAGCCTCGACATGGATGTGTGTAAGAAACAACCATTTCTGTGGTGCATTATTAGTGGGTGAGGCAGGCACCTTTAGAGGCATCTAGATTGATGCAGCTTCAAAGTGTCTTTCCTTTGTTTTCAGCTTCAACTTTCTGATGCAAGCTAAGCATGCTTAGAGGCATTCCTGCCCACAAATTTTAACCTTTTATACATGTGCTCCAAAGACTTGAGCTAACCATGTCCAAAAATATGTCTATTCATATGACCTTGAAGTGTGCATGATCAAGAATGCGCCCACCCAGAAGTGCCTTCATGAATCCATATGAAGTCCCAAATGAAACCCCCATGCTTTCTTTGTTCTAGAGCATGGCTTTGGATGACTCCCTTGCGTGCCTTGCTTGCTCTGCCTTTCTCTGTTGTCTTGGCTGTGCTTATTTTCATTTTGCACTAAGATGTTTTTTTTGTTACAGGTTTGAACAATTGTTTAATATTGCATTGGTATGTCAGTTTTGATCTTTTTTTTTTCTAATTTCCTACAATTTTTCAAATAAAGTTTTCTTTTATGACCACTAAGTAGTCTTAAGCTTTGAGCCAGTTTTCCTACCTGTATGGCCAGGAAATGTTTCATGTGTGGTGTTGACATGTCTACATTGAATAGATTATCTCATTGTCAGTCTACACATCATGAGAGTTATCTTCATGGATTCAAAGCTTACCTCAAGTCCTTGAATATGTAGCACAGAGGGTTTACTGGGGATCTGTTAACACCCTCTCCATGAGAGGGTGTGCCACCCTGCTTCATGAGATGCACACAAACAGAATGGCTAACATAGTAATAGTGACCTTTTTCACTTGTGTGACAGTATTCTTCAATCAAATACTCAACCTCCTTTTTCTTTCCTATTTTGCTGGCTGCTGTTGAGTCAACTCTGGCTGATAACTAAATTTTTAACTTAGAAGAAATGGGCTTTTTTTGTGTAGTTGTGGTTGACTCTACTGGTCAAATAGAAATTTTGTGTATGTATAGTGTTTTAGTTACCTTCATGTTGCTAGGACAAAACACCTGACCAGAAGCAGATGAAAAAAGGAAATGGCTTCATCTTTTGGGGAGCTTCATGATGGCAGGGAAAAGCAGGCAAGAACAGATGCTGGATATCACCTCTGCCACAGTAGGTTGAAAAGAGCAGCAGGAGAGTGAGCCTGACTCCAGCAAGGGGATGATGGATGTAACACCTCTAACGCCACCTCCAACAACATGCCTTCTTCGGCAATGCTCCACTTCTCCTATTGCCATCAGCTGGGGAGGGGCATCTGATTCAAACACCATAAATGATAAAGGAAAATTTTTTGTTTCTATGAAGTCTCTCCAAAGTTTAAATATTGAAATATTTACAAACATGTAATCACTTAGGGGGAAGATTATATATCATATTATATTATATTAGTCCGGGTTTTCTAGAGGAACAGAACCGATAGAATGAATTGTATTAAAAGGGAATTTATTGGATTTGCTTACGGCAGTCTAACAATAGCAGGTTGCAGACCCAAGAGTCAAGAAACCTAGTAGCTGCTCAGTTCACGAGGCTGGTTGCCTCAGCAGTCCCAATCTGGCACTGAAGGCCTGGAGGCTTCCTGGAGAGACGCTGCTCTTCAGTCCACACTGGAAAGTAGCAAGCAGCATTGGCAGCCAGTTGGGAGGAGGGGATACTTTCCTTCCTGAGCTTCCTTAGAAAAGGACCCCCCTCCAGAGGGGCCACACACACTGGGGGGAAGGGCTCACCCTGGGGGAAGGATTCCTCCTTTAGTTAATCCTTCCTAGAAGCAACCTCAGAGACCCACTTATGAGGAATGTCTGTGGATTCCTAAACAGATCAAGTTGACACAAACTTAATCACCACACATATAAAACCGGAGCAGTTCCAGTTCTTTCTGCTTCAGAGCAGTTCCTTCTAATGAGCTGGTCATGATGGTTATTGTAAAGTTTGTGACCAAGGCCACATAAACCACTCTGAGGCAAAGATGAAAGCTTTTATTTGGGAAAAGCATGAGCTGCCAGGACTGACTCTCAAGAGCAGAAAATAGCCCACCTGCATTTGCAGATAGATAGAGTTTGCATATAAGCTTTTCATTTGGGGGAAGGTGAGGAAGGAAAAAAGCTGAATAAGAAAGGTTCCTTTAGGGAGATCTAGCATAGCCAGGGTGTGACACCAGAACAGTGACCAGATGACTTATGAGATAAGGGGATAGGAACCATGATGTGGGGGCTTTATAGGCCAGGAAGGGATAATGGCTGGGTGGTTTCTTGAGGAATGTGGATAACCTACTTCCTTATGTCTCTGTCACCCTTCTGCTGTCCTTGTGACTCCAAGACCTGCCCCAACCTAACAGTTACAATTGATGAAAGGTAAGAATTTTAGAATACTAAAAAACAATTCAATTCTATTAGTTTCAAATACTTAAATACCTTATTAAGGATTAAACATCTTATTTGATTCCTTCATTGTATGTATAAATAGACCCTTTAAAAGCAAAGATAAAGCTGCCTTCCTTAGCCAGCCCAAACAAAAGCATCTAATGTCAATCATTGTCTCACCAAATAATTCTGAGATTATGAAGGTTTATTCATGAACCCACTAAATTTTAGGTTATTAGTATATGTTTTTTGGAGTGTGGGAAAAATACATGCACTTTATGTGTTACCATAATTGCCTCTCTCTTTATGCCTTTACAGTTGGCATCTACAAGTCCTTTTGTTTGAAAGTTATTTTGAATGTCTGCTGTTTCTTGGCTGCTTTGTGTGTTAATCATTTGAAAGATGTAGCCTGGTCAAGGCACACTGACCCTTGTCAGAAATGTCACATACTTGCACTGCCAGGACTTGAACCTGTGATGCTAAGACCTGCACTTCAGCCACATAGAACATACTGGCCTTCAGTATGCATGCGCGTGAGGGCTAGGCCCCAGAGACAGCAAGAGGACCCATAGTTACGCTGGGTCTATTCTGAGTATTATGGAGTGACGATTTCATCAAGCAAACTGGGGGCATACTTAATTAGGTAAGCCATCACACCAGGAAATAAATCTGAGTTTGGATAAGGTCTTGAATCTCAACTCTTCAAAATGGAACACAGAAGTCCCTGACTCGTGTGCAGGTTCACTTTGTATGGTTTCAGTTACTTCTAGCCAACCAAGATCCAAAATATTAATGAAATAAACAACTCATGGGTTACAAATACATGTCCTTCTGAGTGATGAAAACTGGCATTCTTCCACTCTGCCCTGTGTGCCCATGGCGTTCATGGACGGGTTATGCTGCCTGACTCAGCGGCTCAGCAGCTATCACATCAACTGCCATAGTGCTTCACTGTCTGTTTCTATCAGCCCGATTTTATACAATAACTGTGTTAAAGCACAGAACAGAAATGCTGCATTCAGATCTGCCAAAGAGAAGCCATGAAGAGCTTCTTTTAGAGAGAAGGGGAGAAAAAGCCATACGCTGAGGTTGCTAAGACCTATGGTAAGAACAAATCTATCAGCGAAGAAGCAGAAGAAAACTCATGCTAGCTTTGCTATAACCTCATAAAGTGGACAACTTATGGCACCATGCATGGGGAGTGCTTAGTTAAGATGACAAAATATTAAATCATATTTGGGAAAACATGATATGCAAGGTGTGGTGTGATCTGTGGTTTTGGACATCCTTTGCTTGGTCTTGGAATGAACAGATGGCCTTTGGGTAGTGAGTCTTTGACAAGCATAAAGAAAGATTACCTCCTGTCCAGTTGGGAAAAAGAACTGATCTAAGGTAAAAAGGGATTTGAAGGGGCTGGTGATACGGCCCAGTTGGTAAAGGCAATTGCTACAAAGCCCAATGGCCCAGTTCAGTTCTCCAGCACCCCTATAAAGCTAGATGCACAAAGTGGCACATGTGTCTGGAGTGTTTGCAGTGGCAGGAGGCCCTGACGTGCCCATTCCCTGCCCCCGTCTCTCTCTGCTTGCAAAAAAGTGACTTAAATATACACTTATGCATTTGTGCAATTATTGCATCAACCACCAATGAGTCACTTGAATAATCAATATAGGGCTGGAGAGGTGGCTTAGAGTTAAGGCACTTGCCCATGAAGCCTAGGGACCCAGGTTCAATTCCCCAGTACCCACATAAGCCAGATGCACAAGGTGGCACATGCCTCTGGAGTTCACATGCAGTGGCTTGAGGCCATGGCACACCCACCCTATTTGCACCTATCTCTCTCAAATAAATAAATAAATAAATAAATAAATAAATAAATAAATAAATTTTAGAAAGTCAGTATAAATTTCAAGTTGTGTACATAGTTGATAGCATAATCCAGGCTTTTTTATTTGCTACTCAACTATGGTTTATTCCATAATGAATTTTTTCTTTCAAATACATCAGGACCCTGAATTAAGAATATGTAAAGATGCAATGACTTCCAAAAATGGTATATTAGAATTAGCAATATTTAGTTGTAATTTTACAGAGATTTTATTATTGAGAGAAATAATGTATCAAGTCAAGTTCTTCAGAAGTGAATACAGCTGTTTTGGACATCATCAATTATCATCCTGGATAAGTCTGGGATAAAGTATTTCAGATTTTTTTAAATTTTACTCTGGAAAATAGATTTATTTCTGGATCTCAAAATTTTTTTGACAATTTTATAGATGTATATAAATGTATTTTGATTATAATCCCCTATACCTTCTCTTGTCCTTTCTCTCCATCCTCCAATTTTTGTCCTTTGTTTTTTTTAAAACTTTGTAAAGGCTATGGTGTCTATCTCTTAGGGAAGGAGGCATGGAGAATCACTGATGGCTTTTACTATGCATTCCAAGTACACAGCTGTTGTCTGAACCCAGCTGTCCAGATGCCTGCAGTTTCTTCAGCTCTGACTCCATGCGTTTCTAAAGATCTCACAGATGTGTCCTAAGGAAGATGCCCAAGCGCTCTCTGAAATACCCTGTGTTCCAGGTGGAAGAGCCAGCACCATTGGCACATGTTCTTTGCAGGGTAACAAACTGGGTGACTGTGCCAGGGAGTCACCATCAGCCTTCCCACCTTTGTGGAGCTCTGTGCTACTCAGACGTGGGGTGCCACAGCCCCTCCTGGAATTGCACTGAGGGTTCCTCTTTTTCTCCTCCTGACCTACCTTCATTCCCATAGCCCCATCCTTCCTGGCCCATGGGGATTACCACACCAAAGTCCAGACTTATGTTGTCTTGGCCTGCAAGTACCACTTGCTGCAGACAAAGGGTCTCTTCCCAAAGCATGCCTGGCTCAGAGCACTTGCCAGTGTAAACCCTTCAGTGGCTACCCCCCTCAACTGTCAGTAACGTCTCATCCCCTGAGCAAGGCAGTTGAGCCCCTACTGATGTCACCCAATGACTGTCAAGTCTAAGTGGGCATACAAACACCTGGGCTATGTAAGTCTGGACCTTGCAGGCTAGTCATGCAGCCAGGGTAGACAGCCTTTAGTAGAATCCAGGCTGTCCATATCATCAAGGGTCTTACCATGTGTAGCTGCCATGGCCAAGCACACCTGCTCCTCATCTCTTTCCCCATTCCTCTCACTATCTTCACGTAGGTGCATCTTTCTGCTCTGAGACAAACCATGACTTCTAGAACCTCAAGTTCTACGAGTGCCTGGCTCAACAGCATTTAGTGTAGCTGAAACAATGTTGTAAAAGGAGTGCTTCTTTAATGAACACTCCAGGCAAGTTCAATATCTCTATAGTAAGTTTCCATGCAAGTTAAACCACATATAGAATTTTTAAATAACAAAGGATCAATTTCCTGTGGCTCAGCCTGAACCATTGGAAAGAGCTGTGGAAGTTACACAAGACAGTTTAAAGAACAACACAAAACAAATGTTAATGGAGCAGATTTAATTTCCCTGAGATTATATTCCACAAACAATCTACGAATCATCCATTAAACCAATGATTCGCAAAGCTAATGGATCAGCTTCAAAGTTCCTTAAAACGGTCCCCAACAGGTCTGTGCTGGGGCTGAAGTATCTGCAATTCTAACAAGCCCCAAGGTAATGCTGAAGCCTCAGATCCTTGTCACATTCTTTGAACACACTGTTTACCCTTCACAGCAACAACAACAACAACAAACTACTAAAATCAGTAGTACAAAATAACAAAACAAGACAAAAATACTACTCTATATACTGATGAATTTTGGTTTTCAATATTTTGATGCATTTTATTTAATTTTAGGTTAATTTAACTTCAAAAATACAGTGCTATTATTTTAAAAATGCAAACATGGCATTTGTAAGAGCACTGAATAAAAATCAACTATTTCCGAGAGTAAGGAAAAGATAGTCTTTGGAGAAACACTTCTGAAATTTTACTTCATTGTATAAACCCTTGATAATTCATTGCCCTTCTGAGCCTAATCTCCAGACACTTAAGAGTACTGTTCAAGGGCAAAGCCATTTCATATAATGTTTTGATCTGTTCAAAAGCTTTTACTTCTTGGGCAAAAGTTCACAATTATAACAGATAATAAAAAAGAAAATTATTTTTCTTATAGCCAGAGATGAAAATGTTTGATCTTTGAACCAATACATACTTTCAATTGTCATAAATATTTGGTTTTACTATAGGTTTATATATTTCTCTGATTCATGAATAATAAATATTAGTTATGACATATTAGTGTATTAAAATATCTTTTACAGGGCTGGAGGGATGGCTTAACAGTTAAGGAGTTTGCCTGCAAAGCCACAGGACCCAGGTTCGATTCCCCAGGACCCACATTAGCCAGAAAGACAAGGGGGCACACATGTCTGGAGTTCGTTTGCAGTGGCTAGAGGCCCTGGCATGCCCATTTCTCTCTCTCTCTCCCTTTCTCTGTCAAATAAATAAATAAATAAAAATAAAATATCTTTTATAATTCTTTGTAGGTTAGGATGAATCCAGGCATAATAGCCTAGTGGACTTAGGCAAAAAAAAAAAAAAAAAAAAAAAAGGAATGTGAATGTTGGCATTTGTGAATGAGGAAGAGGGACCCTAAGTAATGTATATGAGCAATCAATGTGGTCCCAGTGGTCAGAGTAATTGGCCCAGGCCTCCTGTAAGTGTGTGTAGCCCTCACTCTGGTCCCTTGGGAGCTGATGGTGTGGTGGTCTAAAGGCTTAGGAAAGGGCCCACCAAAATATCCCCTTACAGGTTACTTGGGTTCTTCTTTAATTTAAAGTGAAGTACAGCGAAATGATTCTTAAAACATGCTACTGGGGCAAGTTCCTTTTGATACAGCATGTCCCAGCTCTTTCTCTGCATATATATAAAATATCTTAAAGTGATATATGGCATGCTCCCAGCCTTTCCTCTGCATATTTTTTAAATCATAAATGGAGTTCTGTGCTTTGACTTCGGCAACAGGGTCTAACAGCAGGAACATGATTGGTGCGATGCCAGCTTCCGGGTTGGGGCTACTGCTCCTGCCAAATTCTAGCAGTCAGTCCCAAAGACAGGCAGCAGCCCAAGAGCCTGTTCTAGTGTCTGTCTTGAGCACTGTGGAGAGGGTGTCATGCTGTAGTAACAAGTATGACTTTAATAGTCAATTTTACTTAGTACTTATTACAAACAGCCAAGTCGTTGTCTTATCTTAAATCAAAACTCGTAGTCTCACTGCAGTCCTCCAGTGCGTGCGTTTCCCCTCACTGAGCCTGAATCAGCCTGGGGTAAACTCAGCAGCTGATTCTTAGACAGTGGCAGAGCAGCGACAGGCTGTTTCAATGAAGCAGCTTCTGGATCTCCAGGATTCCCACAGCAGAAAAGCCCCCCCCCACCCCACAAGCTTGGGTTCCAGATATGTAACCAACCTGTAGTTAACGTATAGCCTATTTCTCATTGTAGTTTCTCCTCTCCTTCCACATCCCATGTTCTGTCATTCCACCAGGATATCCATCTTGAGTTGGCAACTGCTCCCTCACCCTGAGAAAGTGGTGATTAACTTCATTAGCCAGACCAGAAGAGGAGCCTTTTGTGTAAGCCTTGAACAGAGCTGCACTCCAATCTGAACTTTCCTACCTGCTGCTCTGATTCAGTTTTGCCGACATACTTGTTTAGCTGAGGGCCAAGCAAAGCCACCTAGATGTACGTTTCCTTATATCATCCAGCCTTTCTTACCACAGACAGGCTCTGTCTGATTTGAACTCCTCCAGTTTTGCACCTTCACGAGGTCTCAGTCCATCTTATTCACTCTTTAGTTTACCACTCCTGTCCCCACTGGAATGAGGCTTGTTTAGTGACATCATGAAAATAGCTACCAGGGCTAAGGCAGCACCCAGGCTTGGGGGGCCACAGGGGCTGACCTCCTGGGCTACTCCTGAGAGGAGAGGGGTAATGATACGGCCCACTGCAGTCACAGACTGCCCCACTCCAATGATGGTGCCACTGGCTTGGGCCCCTCCCATGCTCAGCTGGAGGTCAGTGATGCACGTCCTACCCACGGTGGTAGAGAAGGACAGGAGCGTGGAGGAGAAGACCACCATGGCCATGTTGTGGGCCGTGGAGTAAAGCAGGAGCAGAGTGCACGTGAGCACGCTAGAGTGAAGCAGAACCAAGTGGGAGTCATGTCTGTACAACCGCAGGATAGGCCCCATGGTGAAGCCAGCCAGGGCACCCAGGGCACTGCTGTAACTGATGAGGTACCCAGTGGTCTTGGGCCGCACCCCAAAGCGCTCCTCCAGGGCCAAGACAAAGTTACTATAGTATAGCATGACAGCTATGGCCATTAGTAAGCGCACAAGAAATATGTCCCACATTTCAGAAAATATCAGGCTCTTCATGTCCTGCAAGGCTGAGACAACTTTAACCCAGGGCTTCTGCTCTGGCTCCTTCCTCTTCTGGGCCTCAGGGGTGGCGGCTGCTCCCTGCAGTGCACAGTGTGACTTTCCCAACAGCATATGCTTCTTACCCAATCTCCAGCCATTCTCTTTGTTGTGGAGTTTTGTTTCACTCCAAGGAAACAGCCAAACAAGACCTATTAACATGGAGAAAGACCTATTAAAGTAGCCAAATATACTGAATTCCTACAGAGCCTTCTTGGAGGTTAAGCAACTATGTGTGTTAGATTACTAATCATTATTTTTGTATTATATTTATTAGTCTATATAATTTTTCTATTTATTTATTTATTATTTGAGAGAGAGAGATGCAAGCAGAGAGAGAGAGTGGGCACACTGGGGCTTCTAGCCAATGCAAGCGAACTCCAGACACATGTGCCACCTTGTGCATATAGCTTACATGGTACTAGGGAATAAAACCTGGGTTCTTTGGCTTCACAGGCAAGCACCTTAAGCACTCAGCCATCTCTCCCGTCTTAGTCTACATTTTTGATTCCAAAATGTTCATAGTTCCATTATGCCAACAGGGTTCCTTAGCAATGGAGTCCTCAGTTTTAAACATTCACAGACACACACAGACACACACAGACACACACACACACACACACACACACACAGACACACACACACACACCAGACATGACTACCATTCTGATAAATCAACCCTGCCTCCTTGGCTGGAATGTTCCTGCCTCTGTGTTTTATTTGGCCCATGACATCCAGGTGGAATGATCTCTTACCAATCTATGCTCAAAAAATTTCTTAAAATTGAACACACATTTTTCCATTATAAGATACCCTTCCAAACTCCTCCTCAATGGTCTCATGGTACTTTTCAAGTTCAGCCTGGTCCAGCAGCTGTTCGATGCTGTTATATAGTGTTTCCAGCCACCTCATTTGTAAATTAATTTGTCCAAATATTCTGTAAGTGCTTCAGCTTTGAACAGGCTTCTGACAAGAAAGCAACCACAACTGATCCCAGCTCTGGGTTTTGTCTTATTTTTAAGAAGCCTTTGGATCTTTCATAGAATCTTAACAAAGATATGGAAGGATTATCATTGATGAACCCAAAGTTAAGAACAGACTTAAAAGAATTAAATGATTAACATCTTATGTGTGCTTCCCATATTTATGATGCTTGGGTAAATTGTTTTCATGCAAAAATTTCTCTAGTTCTTTCTAAAGGCTACGAGTTTTGCTATCACAGGTTAGAGATGAGAAAACAGGCAACTTTCCCCCAAGATTCATATCAAAGGCAGCAAGGTCTTAACAAGCCTGTTGAGACTCAAAGGCAGATTTCTTAACTAGGAGAACAGAAATTAGGGAGAAAGATAAGTGAAGGTTTTCTCAGGCAAAGTGGCAGATAGCAACACCAGATGAGACCAAACCAGTGCATGGTGCTGACTGCACTGGATGGCCAGAGCCCTCTGTGAGACTGTCTGCATCCCACCTAATCACTCTGATGCATAAATTCCTGTTCTGTTCATGGAACAGTACTGAGTAGATCTGGCAAAAGCTCTGTGCTTGTGGAGTGTGCTTACTCTGTATGAGTGTGCACGTGCACACACACACACACACACACATTGCAGTACTGTGAAAAACTAGAATATAGGCATAAAACAAATTTTGGAAGTGCTAGGAATAAAAGGTTATTTTAGGCATAAGATCAGAGAAGGTCTATGGAAGCAAACGTTTGAGAACTAGATGATGGGAAGAAGAGAGCAATAAAGACAATGAGGGATGATGTGGTTAGGAAAGCAGGGAGCTGGCTGGTACAACACCCTCATTTATAATGGTGAGGAGGTCTACAAGGGTTGGTGCGGCCAGTATAAGAGAGAAAAAGGGGGGGGGGGTCAGACTGCCTATCACCACACAGGAGGAGGGAGGCATGTCCCCTGCCATGATGACAGGCACTGGAGGGGCTGTGGAAGGCATTGTGTAGTCTTCTCCCCATTACTTTATTGAAATGTATAGTTTGTTTGCAGTGGCAGGAGGCCCTGAAGCTATGATAGCAAAAGCACAGGCCACATAAGCACAGGCTGTATGACTACATCAATCAAACTAAAATTCTGCTGCACCGGAGGGGGCACTGTCTGCCAAGAAAAGGTAAAAGGTTACTATTCACACACATATACCCATGTGTACATCAACATACATACACGTGTAACACACACACAAACACAGTGACAGTGAGGAAGAAGGAAACACTCGCTCAATGCTGGTAGAATGTCATTGTATAGTACAATGGAAAGTTCTTCCAAATGATATTAATTTTTGAACAATGAGTCTGCCTATCCTAAGGAAAAGAAGTAATGAGAAAAGTGGGTAGACTGGTGAGTATGAAGGTATGTGACCAAGCATCAACTTACCAGCATTGAGAAGGAAGACAGAGCAGCATATGAAGGCTGTCAGGTAGAATCCACCATCCAGTTCAGTGAGATACCCGCCAACCACGGGGCCCAAGATGAAGCCTATGCCAGAGGCTGTATTGAACTGCCCCAGTATGAGTGGCCGCTCCTTCTCTTCAACCAGGTCAGAAAGCAGGGCCCTGGAGATGGAGAGGGTGTGCTTAAAAATACCTGCAAGGGGAGAAGAACATGTTATATAACTGTCCCAACACCAAAGCAGCCTGTCCATTCTGAACCTGCTCTTCACCTCTGTGCCCAGTAGAGTTCTCACCTCCATTTTCTTTTGAAAAGGCCTGCGGGTCTCACTCCACCATACTTGGACTGGTGAGCTAACACAACCATGGTAGGTGACCTCACATCTAGTACCAAGCCCCTGAGCCCTCGTGACACCCCAGCATCTCCTGTTCTGTTATCCAACTGCAGTGGCCACTCCAGAGTCACCATGCTTTGTCCACATGCTCACTGAAGAGACATCACTGCACCTACTCCATGCAGCACTGCTCCTGGCCTGAGGAGAAAGCAATGGGCAAAGGCCCAACAGCTAACCTCATGGGATGGATGGGTAAGTAGACGATAGATAGATAGATAGATAGATAGATAGATAGATAGATAGATAGATAGATAGACAGACAGACAGTATATCTATTTGAATGTGATAAAAGCTATGGGGAAAAACTACAGGGAAGAGCATACAGTGTGAGCAGAAGAAATATGGTGGCATCTTGTGTAATCAATACACACTAATCTTCTACCCTTTGTTGACCGAAATACCTGAAAGTTATTTACTCCCTGCACTCCTGTGGTTGCATCTGACATGCATGTGGGAAACAGAGGCTCAGGAACACACTGCTGAGCTCTGGTAATGGTTGCCAGCCACTTTGATCAACACCTAAGAACTCAATACAAGCTGCCAGCAGGTCATCAGGCATCACTCTGAGCTGTGATGTGATCTCCCCACAGGTGTCTTGCTCTGCCCAGCCATGCATGTCAACTCATCACTCCTGAGTCGACTCCAGCTCTAGCTCAGAATGAGAGCATGAAATCACCACACAGCTAGCCTGTTTTCAAAGCAAACTTTCACTTTCCTTTCAGAACTAGGTAGACTAACTTTGTAGCTTTGTTTCCTGATACTTGAGAAAGAACTGGGCCAGAAGTGGATTCTCAAGAAATCTTATAGGAGTTCTCTGTAAATTTCTTTGTAATTATATCCATGTTGGGTTCATCTTGTGAGGGAAGAAGGCTGTGGCAAGACTATCCCAGGGACAAGCAGGAGAAGGAATCTTGCTTCTTAGAGGCTGGGATTGGACACTCAGGTGTCCAGCGCAGGTGATTTCAGAGTAAGGCGCTCATTTGGTGAAGCATGAATAAAATCTGCAACTGACTGAAGTAACCTTTGCTGAGCTCCCAAGAGCCCCTCTGATTCAAAATCACCAGACAGGTGGCAGTCACACAGGCAAGAATGATTTTATGTATAGCTTTTCTTATTTACAAAGCTCATGATATCCATTTAATAGAAGTATCACCACTTGTTCCAGGCTGACTTCATATTAAATGAAACAGTTTAATCCTCCCTGAAATTTCTATCCATTTTGTAATTTATTTCTCTCACCTATTTCTATAGAATTAGGGATGGGACATACCACTGAATAGTGGAGAGTAGTGTGGTATTGATTAGAAAAACACATTGCCAACTAAACCAATAACATGTTAATTCAAAACCAATATGCATGGAATAGCTATCAATTGCAGTCTGCATGTTGTAGTGGGGTTTGTTAAGACTACTGACTTTGTAAACCTTGTTAACAAAAAGCACAGTATAAATTTTGGAAGGCAAATTCAGTAGACTTCCAGAGTCTTTATGCATGTCAAAAAGCAGTGTGAAAATTTCGTAGATGGTGACAATCAACTGTATATGAAATGGCTTATTTGAAGATAGCTCCATTTCTCTGGTGTATTTATTTAGAACAAATATCTTAACTGAATGTGGGTAGATGACCAGGGTGGCAGACTTGTGACCAGGGTATCCAAGTTTGTCCATGCTCTACTAGGTAAGATAAGAGAATCTGAGAAACTTGAGCTGAGTGCTAAGAAGGGCCAAGAGGATACAGAGTTTCAACTAGATACCACATACCTAAGGGTATTGTTCCCGAGAATGAACAGAATATTTCAAGGAAGGCACAAAATCAAAGCTATTCTAAGATGTTAGAAATAGTAAAGATCATTCTGGAAACAGGATACCAACTTCATGACCTGTAACATGTGCCCTCCCTCCAGTCAGAAGCCAGAGTTCTGGAGAGCTGCTAAGCTGATCCAAAATCTGAATCAAAGTGTTTGCTGAAGACATGTAACATGTTCTGACTTGTAGTCAGAGTAGTAGGTCAGGTACAATGGTTCAGTGGTTCTCACTAACAAATCCCTGAGGGACTCTGAGCTCTGCCAGTACAAGGATGGTAGCTTTGGACAAGACAGCAGAAGGCCTGCCAAGGTTAAGTACTCAATAAATAGCAACTGCCCATGAAACGGTTATTGCTACCAATGCTGCAGTCATCAGGTCCCTGCAGGTAAGCTAATCAGAGGAGCAATGTCAAGCAGGATCAGATTTATGCATAAAAATAGACATTTATTTTTGAATGAAAATACATTCTCAGGGGCCAGAACTTACCCACAGGGACTCGAGCCAGGGCAAACAGGAATACATTGGTGGATGCTCCAAGGAGCAGATAGCCCAGGGAACTGAGCAGAATGCAGAACAGCAAGGAGAACCTTCTTCCAACAGCATCGCTCCAGCAACCCTGAGAAGAGAGACAAGCAGAGATCTCCAATAACAATCACCACCATGAAAATGCACTCCACTGTAATTGGACTGGTGAGCCAGCACAACCACAGCAGGCGGGACAAAGCAACATGGGAAGAGGATCCTTAGGCATAGCTCTGTCATGATATTGGCCAGAGTCATTTTCTCTGGCCTTCCCAACGGATGAGTGGGAAAATTCCCTATTTTATCTCTGCCACTCAAATGCTTGGTGATTTAGCAGCTGAGCATTTGCTGGGCAAAGGGGGAATATCAGGCTTGTTTTTTTTCTTCATTCTCATCTTTTATATAGTTGCTCTCCTCAGAAACTAGGTTCATTGTTTAGAAAATTAGAAAATACTGACAAAGTGAAGGATAGATTAGAAAGAAACAACCATCTTGATCCCAAACCTACATATAACGTGTTTTAGAAATTTGTAATATAATACTTTATTTATATCACGCTTATTAACAACATGGCAGAACATCATTCCATGTCATCACAATGTTGTTGCCTTTTGTCATCACTACTTAATCAGATTCCAGAATCCACTATGCACCAATATGACTTAGCAAATCCATATTTTGATAGAATGTGAGAAATAATGTCACAAAGTTATTTGGTGAGACCACAGGTGGCCTAGGGTAAAGCTTGTCCGATAGGGAATATGCTCCTGGTGAGTTCCAGACTTAGCAAGAGACCCTGTCCCCAGCCATAAAGTAGAAAGAGATTGAGGAACATACCCGGTATTGAAGTATTTCACATATGTGGTCTCAAATACATATAAACACACATGCATATAAAAATCTTCAGCTATTCAAGTCCCTCACATAAAGTGGTGCAATACTTGCATATAACCAATGCACACCTTCCCATATACTTTGATTTTTTTTTTTTCAGGCTGCCTTGAAGCTGCCAGTGGCTCTGAAGTGAAATGAGATGACAGTGGAAAGCAGAGTTCACTGGCACATGAAGGGAACACTGGAAGCCCAGGTCCAGAATGGAGGGCAGAGGCTCAGTGCAGGTAGTGTGCTGCCAGGGATGGTCATGGGTACCACATGGGATGGAATGCAAGGGGAGCGGGCTCTAGGCCACTTCTTTGTCTGCTTTCCCCCTGCATATTCCCCATCCTTCTTAGCCACATCCCCAGATACAAAGCAAGTCTGCAACAGACTGGTGGCAGCTCAGACACTTGAATAGCTAGCTGGGTGGCAAGATTCACTGTTCCAGAGAGATGTTACAGCTTGACCAATATGTGCTATTCAACTGGGGTCCTCTCATGCTGAGCTACTGTGTACACTGACGCTCAGAGCGAGGCTGTTTGGAGAAAGTGTAACTGCCTTAAAATGAAAACTTGCTAAATTCTGTGAGGCAATGGAGCATTATCTGAGAAGGATCAAGAACAGGGCTGCTGGCACTGTGTGGCCCCTTGGATAACCCTTGGCCCCGGAAGTGATTGTTTCACTCACTCCTCAGTGGAGTCCACATCTCCCCACCCACTCCCCGATTAACAACAGAACCTCCGTCTCTCTTCCTTGCCAAAAGCCATCACACCTGTTCATGCCCTTTCTCGATTTTCATTAATGAGTTAAGAACTCAAGATGTCAAAGTAAGCAAAGATATAAACTGTTGTTCAATTGCTCAAATTCCTCTACAAACCATTCTGAGAGTAAATCCTCCAAATATAGTCAGTCATTCTCCAAAAGCTATCAATCCTTTCCCCCAATTTTCACTTCTATGGGTTTTAGGAATGCCACTCACACAGTCTTCCTAGTCTGGGATCACTGACCTCCTGGCAGTAATGTAGAATCTGGTAGTTACAGCTGGGCATTGTGCCAGACTAGCCATGTTCAGATGTGAACTCCTATCACTCCCTACACTATGATCAAAGTTCACCTCTCTAAGCCTCATTTTCTCCACCTGTACTATCTGCCTCAGTGATTATGTCCCCACTAGAACACTTAATATATGCTTTAGTAGAAAATGAGTATTGTCAGAGGAGGGTCACTGGTACTATCTTAGCCCTGGATAACCCTACAAAGACCTACAGCCACCCTCTGAGAGCGGTTATCATTATTATAAGAAGCAAAGTGGTCAGAATAGGGCCTGCCACGTGAGAAGAACTGTCATGAAAACAGTACTTCGAAAAATTAACCAAACACGACCTATTTTTTCTTCATAAAGATCTGTTTTTCAATGAATGAAATGTTTAAACATTAATACATATTATAGTAAATGTACTGGTTAGGAACAAATGTTAATTAGTCATTCTACTGTGTGAAGAATTCGCAAAGAAGATTTTCATCAAATTCCAGCTATTATATAAAATGTTAAAACATACAAAAAAGGGTCAGCTTGAAAAAGAAGGTGCAGTCACAGTTGACAATAAAAGTTCACATTCGTGAATGCCGGTGGTGTGCCAGGTGCTCTGGCAATAAGTGCTAGAGACAAACATCAATCCCACCTGGTCTTTATTGCCAGAAACCAGACTCCAGCAGAAGGGAGAAAGTATTTGAACAACTAACATGCACTTCATATTGAGTTCTGAGATACATGCCACATTGAGTGATTGAGAAGTTGGTTTTTAAATCAAATAGAAAAAGTATCTGCTGAGACATCCCACGTCATTTTTTCTAACAAAAGTCTGAACAACAATCTATAATAACTCTGCAAGCAATAGTAGCAGTCTCCAGTAGAATCAGATAATTCTAGTTGTCCATGCATTGCTAGCTTCTAGAATGGGAAAGTTCTGATGAATAAACCCAGTCAGGCTCCTGTGCATGCAATGCACACACTCCACCTCTGAGCCACACTCTCAGCTGATGAATAAACCCAGCCAGGCTCCTGTGCATGCTATGCACACACTCCACCTCTGAGCCACACTCTCAGCTGATGACAAACCAGCCAGGCTCCTGTGCATGCTATGCACACACTCCACCTCTGAGCTGCACCCTCAGCTGATGAATAAACCCAGCCAGGCTCCAGTGTATGCTATGCACATACTCCACCTCTGAGCTGCACCCTCAGCTGATGAATAAACCCAGCCAGGCTCCTGTGCATGCTATGCACAAACTCCACCTCTGAGGTTGCACCCTCAGCTGATGAGTAAATCCAGCCAGGCTCCTGTGCATGCTATGCACACACTCCACCTGAGCCACACACTCAGCTTATGACAAACCCAGCCATGCTCCTGTGCAAGATATGCACACACTCCACCTCTGAGCCACACCCTCAGCTGATGAATAAATCAGCCAGGCTCCTGTGCATGCTATGCACACACTCCACCTCTGAGCCACACTCTCAGCTAACAAACCCAGCCAGGCTCCTATGCATGCTATGCACACACTCCACCTCTGAGCCACACTCTCAGCTGATGAATAAACCAGCCAGGCTCCTGTGCATGCTATGCACACACCCCACCTCTGAGCTGCACCCTCAGCTGACGAATAAACCCAGTCAGGCTCCTGTGCATGCTATGCACACATTCCACCTCTGAGCCGCACCCTCATCTGATGAATAAACCCAGCCAGGCTCCTGTGCATGCTATGCACACATTCCACCTCTGAGCCGCACCCTCAGCCGATGAATAAACCCAGCCAGGCTCCTGTGCATGCTATGCACA